>JAQFVV010008586.1:0-27137 GCA_028023455.1 Epiperipatus broadwayi | reverse complement strand
TCATCAAAATATAAAATCACAAACCAATTTTCTTTAAAAACTTGTTTTTATTATTATGACTATATGAAATTAATATCCAAGAGCAACGTTTCGACTATTTACTTCCTTATAGTCTTTTTCAAGCCACTAAAATATAAAAAATAATAAAACAAATAAAATAAAACATAATACAATCATTAAACTCTACATATATTTCAAATCTTCTCAATACAAAAACATAAATTCAATATAAAACATTAGAACATTACCTTCCTCTATTTAAAACAACCTACAATTTAAAATTCTATTTAAAACACTCTGTTTAAATTATATTTAGATAAAATATCTCAAAAACCAGTCCCATCACCCACAACAATCAATTAGTTTTTTTTCTTTTTATTCCTATATTGTTTAAATTCCCTACTATAAAATTTTTTTTTTCTTTTTTTAAAAATTTACTTTATAATTAACTATTGTTTCTAAAAGTTCTATTTTTTTTTTTTTGTAAATAATGTGACTAGTTTTTATTTTTTATAAAATCAGTTAGTTTTTTATTCATATATGGTTTAAATTCCTTAATATAAAAATTTTCCTTTAAAAATTATAAAAGATTTTTAAAGGAAAATTTTTATATTAAGGAATTTAAACCATATATGAATAAAAAACTAACTGATTTTATAAAAAATAAAAACTAGTCACATTATTTACAAAAAAAAAAAAAAAATAGAACTTTTAGAAACAATAGTTAATTATAAAGTAAATTTTTAAAAAAAAGAAAAAAAAAATTTTTTATAGTAGGGAATTTAAACAATATAGGAATAAAAAGAAAAAAAACTAATTGATTGTTGTGGGTGATGGGACTGGTTTTTGAGATATTTTATTTAAATATAATTTAAACAGAGTGTTTTAAATAGAAGTTTAAATTGTAGGTTGTTTTAAATAGAGGAAGGTAATGTTCTAATGTTTTATATTGAATTTATGTTTTTGTATTGAGAAGATTTGAAATATATGTAGAGTTTAATGATTGTATTATGTTTTATTTTATTTGTTTTATTATTTTTTATATTTTAGTGGCTTGAAAAAGACTATAAGGAAGTAAATAGTCGAAACGTTGCTCTTGATATTAATTTCATATAGTCATAATAATAAAAACAAGTTTTTTAAAGAAAATTGGTTTGTGATTTTATATTTTGATGAATATTGTTTATACTGACTATTTTTTAAAAGAAAGAAGAAGTTCAAGATTAAAGGTTATGCTATTCTAAACATTTATTATAAAAATTTATTCTATATAAATATTTTCTTTTCACAATCTCTGGTTATTGATAGTTTCAGAACAAACTTTTTTTTACTGTTCACCAATGATAATATAGCTCTGTGTTTTCTGCTTCTGTCATGTGGATATATATATCAAACAGTTTTTTTGTGGGGGAAGAGAATCTGTAAATTGCAGTTTTAATTTTGTCATAAGACTATTTAAGAATACTTTTTTAAACTTTATTTAAACTTTTCAAATACAAACAACTTGTTAGTAATAACACACAAATAGACACTACAGGTTAGTAATTACACAACGTTTCGAGTAGTATTATTCTCCACTCTTCTTCAGGTGTTGCCGGCCTATATGCACAGTGACAATATTCGCTTAGAAGTTGAACTCGCACCTTTAGATTCTTGTATATTGAATTTAAGGCAAACGCTCTACCAACTGAGCTATTCTGTCAAAGGCAACATATAGTAGAAATTTGATATATTTATACTTGAGGGTTGGTTCAAATCCTCCTGAGTCCTTCAATTTTAACACACAAATAGACACTACAGGTTAGTAATTACACAACGTTTCGAGTAGTATTATTCTCCACTCTTCTTCAGGTGTTGCCGGCCTATATGCACAGTGACAATATTCGCTTAGAAGTTGAACTCGCACCTTTAGATTCTTGTATATTGAATTTAAGGCAAACGCTCTACCAACTGAGCTATTCTGTCAAAGGCAACATATAGTAGAAAATTGATATATTTATACTTGAGGGTTGGTTCAAATCCTCCTGAGTCCTTCAATTTTTTTTTTTTATACAAGTCTAATTATTTTTATTATTTTTTATTTTTTCCTAAGAGCAAGATTAATTAGAGGCTTCCATACATTGTGTATTGCCACACTGGGTTGACTTATAGGATTATTTACCATTGTCATATGAGCAGCTTCCTTGAATTTTCTTCTATGCATTTTTTCCTCTTTATCCAATATCTTTGTATTTTCCCATTTAAGCATGTGGTCATTAGTACATACATGATCTGCTATGGTAGACACATCTGTTTTTTCTCTTTTAACCATTAGTTTGTGTTCCTTCAATCGTTGTTCAACAGGCCGACAGGTCTCACCAATGTATTTTCTTCCACATTCACATGGTATCTCATAGATGCAGTTTTTGTTCTTCAGCATTTCCAGTTTAGGCTTAGTGGAAGTAAGCATTCCTCGAAGTGTGGTATGGCTTTGGAAAGCAGTTCTAATATTATATTGACTGCAGATTCTTTTTAGTTTGTCCGCCATTCCTGGTATGTATGGATACACCACCGTACCAATAACTGTTTCCTCTTTTGGTGTCTTTTTCTGTTGTCTATTGAAAGTTTTTCTGATGACTGCTGATGGATAACCATTCTTCATAAGCATTTGTTCTATCTGAATCTTTTCTTTTTCCAAGTCACTGGTTTCTGAACAAACCTCCTTCGCTCTGTTCCATAGTGACAGTACAATTCCTTGTTTAGTGCTTCTTGTATGATTGGATGTATATGCCAAGTATTTTCCAGTGTGTGTTGGTTTCCTATATACTGATGTTTTTACTTTGCCCTGAGGGAGTCTTGTCACAAGAACATCCAAGAATGCCAATTTTTGTTCTTGTTCTGCTTCCATCGTGAAATTAATTGTAGGAGATATGTTGTTAATGTGCATCCAGAAAGACTGTAATTTTATCTTGCCATGTGGCCATACTACAAATGTATCATCAACATATTGAAGCCACACTTTAGGCGGACATGGAGTAGTATTTATGGCTGTTGTTTCAAGTTCTTCCATGTAAATGTTGCTGAGCAATGGTGACAGTGATGATCCCATGGCCATCCCTCGATTTTGTTGGAAGAATTCTGAGTTATATTGAAAGTATGTTGTTGTTACACAGAATGTTAATAACTCCATTATGCTATCAATAGGTAGAACTGTTCTACTTTGTAGACTGTTATCGCCATATAACCTTTTCCTTACAATAGACAATGCTTCATCACATGGTACATTTGTAAACAGACTTTCCACATCAAAGCTTACTAATATGTCAGTTCTTTCCATTTTCATGTTCCTGACTAATTCTACAAAGTGCTTAGAGTCCCTGACGAAAGATGGTGTTCTATATGCCAATGGACTAAGAACTTCGAGAAGAAATCTTGACAAATTTTGACAGGGTGAATTTCTAGAACTAACAATAGGTCTTAATGGAACATTCTCTTTATGGATTTTAGGCAGTCCATACAGGTGAGGAATCTTGCTGAAATACGAAGTTAATTTTCTTTTTTCTGAATCACTGAAATACCTGCGATGCTTCCGGAGTAATGCTTGTAGTTTTACCTCTGTACTTGGAATCGGATTTTTTGCTACTTTTTTGTATTGGCCTGCTGTGAGAAGTCCTTGAATTTTGTTATCATAATCAGTTTTATCCATTACAACTGTAGTGTTACCTTTGTCAGCAGGAAGAATGATTATAGATGCATCCTGTTTGAGAGATTTAATAGCTCTCCTCTCATCACATGAAATGTTTGACTTCTGCTTGTGCACTTGATGTCTTTCCAGTGTTCGTTTTACTCTCCAGCGTAACTCCGCTGCTTCCTCTAGATTCAAATTTTGCGTCACCTCATCAGTTGCGGCCATTATATCCAATAGCGGAACAGTAGATGGTGTAATGGCGAAATTCAAACCTTTTTCCAGAACTGATAATTCACAATCGGTAAGTTGTTTAGAACTAAGATTTTTCACTGATGATGAGGATAGACTAGTTGCAGTATTACTTTTGACTTGCCCATGTAGATTTACAAGCTTCTTCTTCTGTAGTTCTTTTATCCTTCCATGTAACTTACAATATGATCTGTTCACTGCTTGACAAATTCTTGAGAAATCTTCATCTGTAACTTTGTTTTGTAGAAACGATTCCACATTTCTAATAGATTGCAAGGTTTGATGCTTGATAAACCGCTGAACCTTTATACTCTCTCTCAATAAAGCCTCATTTGCTCTCTGAATAATTTTTTCAGCTCTCTTGGAGGAAATAGGAGGTTTTAACTGCAAACCCTTAGGGATAATCCCTTCTGATTTACATTTACATAAGAAAGTTAAATGATTTTCTACTTTAGCCAGTTTTAGACATAATTTTTCATAATGTCTAAATTTCAACATAGCATTGGGTCCATACCGAGTACTTAGTATTTGTCTGAAGGTTTGTAATGATGGTATATTATAAGATGTAATATGTTGGACTATTTCCATCATTTATGAGTGAATATTGAATGTATAGAAAATTTTAAACTTTATTTAAACTTTTCAAATACAAACAACTTGTTAGTAATAACACACAAATAGACAATACAGGTTAGTAATTACACAACGTTTCGAGTAGTATTATTCTCCACTCTTCTTCAGGTGTTGCCGGCCTATATGCACAGTGACAATATTCGCTTAGAAGTTGAACTCGCACCTTTAGATTCTTGTATATTGAATTTAAGGCAAACGCTCTACCAACTGAGCTATTCTGTCAAAGGCAACATATAGTAGAAATTTGATATATTTATACTTGAGGGTTGGTTCAAATCCTCCTGAGTCCTTCAATTTTTTTTTTTTATACAAGTCTAATTATTTTTATTATTTTTTATTTTTTCCTAAGAGCAAGATTAATTAGAGGCTTCCATACATTGTGTATTGCCACACTGGGTTGACTTATAGGATTATTTACCATTGTCATATGAGCAGCTTCCTTGAATTTTCTTCTATGCATTTTTTCCTCTTTATCCAATATCTTTGTATTTTCCCATTTAAGCATGTGGTCATTAGTACATACATGATCTGCTATGGTAGACACATCTGTTTTTTCTCTTTTAACCATTAGTTTGTGTTCCTTCAATCGTTGTTCAACAGGCCGACAGGTCTCACCAATGTATTTTCTTCCACATTCACATGGTATCTCATAGATGCAGTTTTTTGTTCTTCAGCATTTCCAGTTTAGGCTTAGTGGAAGTAAGCATTCCTCGAAGTGTGGTATGGCTTTGGAAAGCAGTTCTAATATTATATTGACTGCAGATTCTTTTTAGTTTGTCCGCCATTCCTGGTATGTATGGATACACCACCGTACCAATAACTGTTTCCTCTTTTGGTGTCTTTTTCTGTTGTCTATTGAAAGTTTTTCTGATGACTGCTAATGGATAACCATTCTTCATAAGCATTTTTTCTATCTGAATCTTTTCTTTTTCCAAGTCACTGGTTTCTGAACAAACCTCCTTCGCTCTGTTCCATAGTGACAGTACAATTCCTTGTTTAGTGCTTCTTGTATGATTGGATGTATATGCCAAGTATTTTCCAGTGTGTGTTGGTTTCCTATATACTGATGTTTTTACTTTGCCCTGAGGGAGTCTTGTCACAAGAACATCCAAGAATGCCAATTTTTGTTCTTGTTCTGCTTCCATCGTGAAATTAATTGTAGGAGATGTTTTTTGTTTTTTCATTTTGACAAAATTTGCTCAGGGTATTTGTGGTTTATTAAAGATCGGCCCCACGTTGGGAGCCAGTTGTAACGATCCGGAGAAGGTGACTTAACGTAAACTGCACTACGGGGCGCCATCTAGGCATTTGAACCTAGAAAAATTTATAAAGTAGGCAGATACGTCAGTCAAAAAAAAAAAAAAATTTTTTTATTTTTTATTTTGATTCCGGATCGTTACAACTGGCTTTCCCAATCTGGGGCCGATCTTTAATAAATCACAAATACCCTGAGCAAATTTTGTCAAAATGAAATATTTTTATCTGTTTACATAAGTCGTATATTTTAAATCTTATAAAAGCACTGCCAGAAAGAAATTGCGCATATATATTAAACACGAGAAAGTATAAATAATTTTAAAACTAATTTTTGTTAAAAAAAAAAAAAAGTCAAAAGGTTGCGATTGATATGTTTTTTTTGTTGATATATATTATGCTTTTAGGTGTATAGGTGCGCAGAGCCACGTAAGTTTATGATCGAAATGTGGTGCCTTACAATGAGTACCTTTGGGAATTACTTCAGTGTAACCCTATGTATGCATTTCAATCAGTCATAAATAAGTTGGTGGTGTTTATAATTGTGCTGCAAATATACACGTTTAAACCCATTATTTCTTAAAACATATTTATCTCAATGCAACCTTATTTAAATAAATAATTTATAAAATTTGCTTGTCATGCCGTGTGTAAAAATAAAATGGATAAAAAAAAAAAAAGTTAGAACTCTGGTCGGGAGGAGGTGAACGTAAATGGTCCTTGGAAAACGATAGTAAACATTTTTCTTTTTGTATATAGTCTTTTTGTAAAATTATTAACCGGATGTTTTGTAAATGTCTTCGTCAATCGTGTACCGTAATTACTAACCCTAAGTAAAATATTTTTTTTTGATCATTTTTTTTAAGTAACTTTACTGATATGTAACGAGCATAGACGTTCGTTACATTGTTTTTTTTTTTTAAATTTATTAAACATGAAAGTAAATTAAAAAGTTCGCATTTAAAAATTTTCTTTAAGAATTAAAAATTGAAATTAAATATCATCTTAAACTCTTATATATTAAATCGCACAGATAAGGAAAAATTATTAAAATAAAAATTTATTAAAGAAAAAGTATTTTAAAACTAAATTTTAAAAAGATTTGGAGATGAAATTATATCTTTAAATTTATTTTTAAATATATTTTTGATTTGGAAAACAGGTTAATTAATCAGAAATGGAAATGATTGTTAATTAGTTAAATGTAAACCAGCCTTCGGCATTTAAATGTAAAAACACCGGTCAGATAAGAAAACAATAGAAACTGTTAGCAAATAAGAAGAAATCCCTATGGAATCGGACCGCAGCGAAAGGACCATCGCATCGGTGACGTAATGTAAATTCAATCCTTCACATTAATATAAAAGGAAAATTTTGGAAATTATTAATCAGTGACTGGAAATTGATTATTACGATGTGACTATATGTAGTAGTCTGGAGTTGGAGGAATTGACAGACGCACGGTCAATTCTTTCAGCTGTTAAAGAAGGGAGAAATGAACTATCGTTTCCTACATTGAGGACCAACTAAATTAAAAAACCTCCGAATGAATAAATAAAACAACGGCTAAATGGATATCAATTTTAGGACGGCGTGGGAATTTACGTTCATGGCAAGCAATGGATAAAGTTGGACGTTTTAAAAATCGTAAGAACTTATATATTCACTTGAAACAATAAGAACTCTAAATTTTAAAACTTTTTAGTAAATAATGCAATAGAATCCTATCTGACCAAACTAAATTCTTCATTAATAATGTTATTTGATGTATTTTTTTTCTTATTTATTTTGTAAAATCATTTCCATTTATTTATTTTTTGTTCTTTAAGTTTTATTATGATTGTTGTTTTCCGTTAAATTAATTATATAAATGTTAAACTTAAGTCGGGCGTGAATGGCTGTATAGATTTGTAAAGTTATATTAGGGGAGGGTAATCTTGGGTTATTTGTTTCGTGGTTAGATTGGGTCAATGGATTGGATATATTGGTGTGATTAGTAGATGTAATATTGATTCGCTACGGGCAGAATCGCTTCATACGCCGCACACTTCCGTTTGCCTATGGAAGGAATTATAAGTCGGATACTGCAGTTCCTTTCTATGGAGTTTTTTGTTTTATTGCTCTTCTTTGCAGATAGATGTAATATTCCTATCTCATAAGAGGCAATTTCTTCTCTTAAACTTTTTGTGCTGCCGTATTTTATTACATTGAATACATCGATGTATCAGATGAATTGATGCCAGTTTGACTACGAATTTTAGCCTAAGGTTAAATAGGGATAGAATGTTTATTTTCAAAAGCAAATTTATTTGGTCTATTCATACTCGATCCTAAATAAAAATGCATTAAATTTAAGTTGTTTATAGACGCTTGCATGGATTGTTTATTGGTTAACTATGTTTTGCGTTTCCATATTTGATCAAAATATATAGACATTCGATAAATAATGATACCTTACGGTGAGTATCTAAAATGTATTTATTCGGATGTCTTTTAAGTTATTGGTGACAATGCAAGTATCTTATGGTGAATACTATTGGGTTATGTATAAATTTCCCTCCGCAATTGTCAGTAATCAATGATTTTATATTTTGATCGTTTATGTTTACTTTGAAATGTTTTTAACCGTGTAATCTATGTAACCGATCTATAGCAACATATTAAAACAAGCTTTTATAATCCCATCTGTGCGAACTTAATTAAAATGTAAACTTATAATATAATAGAAATTAAAATGTAAATTAAAATCTAAGGTAAAGTTAAAAATAATGTTAAAATGTAAAACTAATACTAAAATAATTTTAAATCTTATATATATGTGCATAAATAAATGTTTGTAGGATTAATTGCTGGCAGTGGCTTATTTTATTTATTTTTTAATGTTGACATCTAATTAGATAAGATATTATATTATTTAATCTCTGCTATTCCACTGAGCTAGTGACATGGGCTAACGACCGGAATCAAAATAAAAAAAAAAAAAATTTTTTTTTTTTTGACTGACGTATCTGCCTACTTTATAAATTTTTCTAGGTTCAAATGCCTAGATGGCGCCCCGTAGTGCAGTTTACGTTAAGTCGCCTTCTCCGGATCGTTACAACTAATTATAATGATCCAAACGAAGTGGTAGATCGCATCGCATCGCACCGCACTACCAAAGGGCGCCATCTAGGCATTTGGGCCTAGAAAAATTTATAAAGTAGGCAGATACGCGCTGTTAGGATTCCACTTTATTTACATATTTAGATCGTTAGCCCATTGTCACTAGCTCAGCGGAGACGCCGAGATAAAAATCTATAAATTTTATATCTTAAATATAAAAGAATAAAATAATAAAAGCCACAGCCAGAAATTAACACATAAAAATATTTATTTATGCACATATAAAATATTTAAATCTGAGGAATAAGTTTAACATTTAGATTTTTATCTTAATTTTTAATTTTACATTTAAAATAGCTTGCTATAATGTTTAATATTTTATTTAGAGGGTCGAGTATGAATGGACTACATAGGTCTGCATTTGAAAGGAAAATATTCTTCCCTGATTTAACCTTAAACAACAAATTTCGCAATCAACTGGCGCCAATCCATCTGATACATTCATGTATTCAATGTAGCATGATACGACAACACAAAATACTATATTGTCAGGAATGTACATCTGAACAATAAGTAGAAATAGAGAAGACATTGACTCTCCACCAACAGGAATGTGACATCTGTGGGCAAGTAGATCAATAAACTAAAAACTCCATAGGAATGGACTGCGGTCTTCTGCCGACTTACAAACCCATCCATAGGCAAACAGAGGGTGTGTGGCGTATATCTATAATCCTGCCCGTAGCGGATCTCATACTACATTTACTAATTACACAAATATATCCAATCCATTGAACCAATTCAACTACGAAATGAATAACTTAAGATTACCCTCCCTTAATACAACTTTACAAAACTATATAGCCATTCGCGCCCGACTTAATTTTAACATTTATATACGTTCGCACAGATTTATTGAAAAATGTTGGGTATAGATCGATTACATAGATTCCACGGTCAAAAACATTTCAAAATAAACATAAACGATCAAAATACAAAATTATTGATACCGACAATCGCAGAGGGAAACTTATAAGTAACCCAATAGTATTCACCATAAGATACTTGCATTGTCACCAATAACTTAAAAAACATCCGAATAAATACATTTTAGATACTCACCGTAAGGTATCATTATTTATCGAATGTCTATATATTTTGATCAAATATGAAAACCAAAATATAATTAACCGCAAACGAATCCATGCAAGCGTCTATAAACAACTTGAAATTACCTCATTTAAAATTTAAACAATAAATATCAATACAATAAATAATAAATGGAAATGATTTTTTTTTTTTATCAAACGCACACATATATAAAATATCACATTATCAATTTAGTTGACACATAAGTCAGAGAAAAGTTCCTTTTTATAAAATTTAAGTTTACTTAGCAATCTTTAAAGTTCTTAATTAAGGTTATGATTTTAACAATTGTTCAGTTCTATTGCTTACGGTAGAGAAGTCCCTGTTCCCGTTGGCAATTCCCACGCAGACTTTCATGGAAGACCGGTCTGATGTTTTGGAGGTGGCAGTTGCTGGTTCTGTCCTGGTATCACAGTCTTTGCATTTTTAAATAAGTGAGTGAGGACGACAAGTGCGTCTTGTCGCCAGACCCACCAAAATCAAGTTGGAAAAAGCTCTCTGACTGGAACTCAATATTTCTTTCTTTTTATATCATCCACAAGGATTCACTGAACAAAACGTCACTAATCTGTTTTTTCGTTATGGTCCGGGCCAAGGCTTAGTGCTTCCATTTGTCAAGCTAAAATCTCTTTCTTCTCTTATCTAACTTTCCATCTGACTTTTTAATTAAACAGCTTTTAGATAATTAATAAACAACCATTTCCCTTTATAGATTACAGGAATTAATTAATACCTGTTTTTATTTTAACTTACGTTATTTTTTTATTAAAATATTTTATATTTCAATCTTGTATTTTTTTATTAAAAAAAATACGTTCAAATACTTTTTTTTTTTTTATGAAAAAAATATTTTTAAAGTTTAACATCTGTGCGAATGTATACACGTTTAACAATGTTTTAATTTTAGCATTTAGTTTTTTCCTTTTATTTGCGAACTTTTAAGTTTTTATTTTAATTAATGTAACGACATATTTATATATCGTTACATATCAGTAAACTTCCTCAAAAAACAAAAAACATATCAATTAATTTCACGATGGAAGCAGAACAAGAACAAAAATTGGCATTCTTGGATGTTCTTGTGACAAGACTCCCTCAGGGCAAAGTAAAAACATCAGTATATAGGAAACCAACACACACTGGAAAATACTTGGCATATACATCCAATCATACAAGAAGCACTAAACAAGGAATTGTACTGTCACTATGGAACAGAGCGAAGGAGGTTTGTTCAGAAACCAGTGACTTGGAAAAAGAAAAGATTCAGATAGAACAAATGCTTATGAAGAATGGTTATCCATCAGCAGTCATCAGAAAAACTTTCAATAGACAACAGAAAAAGACACCAAAAGAGGAAACAGTTATTGGTACGGTGGTGTATCCATACATACCAGGAATGGCGGACAAACTAAAAAGAATCTGCAGTCAATATAATATTAGAACTGCTTTCCAAAGCCATACCACACTTCGAGGAATGCTTACTTCCACTAAGCCTAAACTGGAAATGCTGAAGAACAAAAACTGCATCTATGAGATACCATGTGAATGTGGAAGAAAATACATTGGTGAGACCTGTCGGCCTGTTGAACAACGATTGAAGGAACACAAACTAATGGTTAAAAGAGAAAAAACAGATGTGTCTACCATAGCAGATCATGTATGTACTAATGACCACATGCTTAAATGGGAAAATACAAAGATATTGGATAAAGAGGAAAAAATGCATAGAAGAAAATTCAAGGAAGCTGCTCATATGACAATGGTAAATAATCCTATAAGTCAACCCAGTGTGGCAATACACAATGTATGGAAGCCTCTAATTAATCTTGCTCTTAGGAAAAAATAAAAAATAATAAAAATAATTAGACTTGTATAAAAAAAAAAAATTGAAGGACTCAGGAGGATTTGAACCAACCCTCAAGTATAAATATATCAAATTTCTACTATATGTTGCCTTTGACAGAATAGCTCAGTTGGTAGAGCGTTTGCCTTAAATTCAATATACAAGAATCTAAAGGTGCGAGTTCAACTTCTAAGCGAATATTGTCACTGTGCATATAGGCCAGCAACACCTGAAGAAGAGTGGAGAATAATACTACTCGAAACGTTGTGTAATTACTAACCTGTAGTGTCTATTTGTGTGTTATTACTAACAAGTTGTTTGTATTTGAAAAGTTTAAATAAAGTTTAAAATTTTCTATACATTCAATATTCACTCATAAATGATGGAAATAGTCCAACATATTACATCTTATAATATACCATCATTACAAACCTTCAGACAAATACTAAGTACTCGGTATGGACCCGATGCTATGTTGAAATTTAGACATTATGAAAAATTATGTCTAAAACTGGCTAAAGTAGAAAATCATTTAACTTTCTTATGTAAATGTAAATCAGAAGGGATTATCCCTAAGGGTTTGCAGTTAAAACCTCCTATTTCCTCCAAGAGAGCTGAAAAAATTATTCAGAGAGCAAATGAGGCTTTATTGAGAGAGAGTATAAAGGTTCAGCGGTTTATCAAGCATCAAACCTTGCAATCTATTAGAAATGTGGAATCGTTTCTACAAAACAAAGTTACAGATGAAGATTTCTCAAGAATTTGTCAAGCAGTGAACAGATCATATTGTAAGTTACATGGAAGGATAAAAGAACTACAGAAGAAGAAGCTTGTAAATCTACATGGGCAAGTCAAAAGTAATACTGCAACTAGTCTATCCTCATCATCAGTGAAAAATCTTAGTTCTAAACAACTTACCGATTGTGAATTATCAGTTCTGGAAAAAGGTTTGAATTTCGCCATTACACCATCTACTGTTCCGCTATTGGATATAATGGCTGCGACTGATGAGGTGACGCAAAATTTGAATCTAGAGGAAGCAGCGGAGTTACGCTGGAGAGTAAAACGAACACTGGAAAGACATCAAGTGCACAAGCAGAAGTCAAACATTTCATGTGATGAGAGGAGAGCTATTAAATCTCTCAAACAGGATGCATCTATAATCATTCTTCCTGCTGACAAAGGTAACACTACAGTTGTAATGGATAAAACTGATTATGATAACAAAATTCAAGGACTTCTCACAGCAGGCCAATACAAAAAAGTAGCAAAAAATCCGATTCCAAGTACAGAGGTAAAACTACAAGCATTACTCCGGAAGCATCGCAGGTATTTCAGTGATTCAGAAAAAAGAAAATTAACTTCGTATTTCAGCAAGATTCCTCACCTGTATGGACTGCCTAAAATCCATAAAGAGAATATTCCATTAAGACCTATTGTTAGTTCTAGAAATTCACCCTGTCAAAATTTGTCAAGATTTCTTCTCGAAGTTCTTAGTCCATTGGCATATAGAACACCATCTTTCGTCAGGGACTCTAAGCACTTTGTAGAATTAGTCAGGAACATGAAAATGGAAAGAACTGACATATTAGTAAGCTTTGATGTGGAAAGTCTGTTTACAAATGTACCATGTGATGAAGCATTGTCTATTGTAAGGAAAAGGTTATATGGCGATAACAGTCTACAAAGTAGAACAGTTCTACCTATTGATAGCATAATGGAGTTATTAACATTGTGTGTAACAACAACATACTTTCAATATAACTCAGAATTCTTCCAACAAAATCGAGGGATGGCCATGGGATCATCACTGTCACCATTGCTCAGCAACATTTACATGGAAGAACTTGAAACAACAGCCATAAATACTACTCCATGTCCGCCTAAAGTGTGGCTTCGATATGTTGATGATACATTTGTAGTATGGCCACATGGCAAGATAAAATTACAGTCTTTCTGGATGCACATTAACAACATATCTCCTACAATTAATTTCACGATGGAAGCAGAACAAGAACAAAAATTGGCATTCTTGGATGTTCTTGTGACAAGACTCCCTCAGGGCAAAGTAAAAACATCAGTATATAGGAAACCAACACACACTGGAAAATACTTGGCATATACATCCAATCATACAAGAAGCACTAAACAAGGAATTGTACTGTCACTATGGAACAGAGCGAAGGAGGTTTGTTCAGAAACCAGTGACTTGGAAAAAGAAAAGATTCAGATAGAACAAATGCTTATGAAGAATGGTTATCCATCAGCAGTCATCAGAAAAACTTTCAATAGACAACAGAAAAAGACACCAAAAGAGGAAACAGTTATTGGTACGGTGGTGTATCCATACATACCAGGAATGGCGGACAAACTAAAAAGAATCTGCAGTCAATATAATATTAGAACTGCTTTCCAAAGCCATACCACACTTCGAGGAATGCTTACTTCCACTAAGCCTAAACTGGAAATGCTGAAGAACAAAAACTGCATCTATGAGATACCATGTGAATGTGGAAGAAAATACATTGGTGAGACCTGTCGGCCTGTTGAACAACGATTGAAGGAACACAAACTAATGGTTAAAAGAGAAAAAACAGATGTGTCTACCATAGCAGATCATGTATGTACTAATGACCACATGCTTAAATGAGAAAATACAAAGATATTGGATAAAGAGGAAAAAATGCATAGAAGAAAATTCAAGGAAGCTGCTCATATGACAATGGTAAATAATCCTATAAGTCAACCCAGTGTGGCAATACACAATGTATGGAAGCCTCTAATTAATCTTGCTCTTAGGAAAAAATAAAAAATAATAAAAATAATTAGACTTGTATAAAAAAAAAAAAAAATTGAAGGACTCAGGAGGATTTGAACCAACCCTCAAGTATAAATATATCAAATTTCTACTATATGTTGCCTTTGACAGAATAGCTCAGTTGGTAGAGCGTTTGCCTTAAGTTCAATATACAAGAATCTAAAGGTGCGAGTTCAACTTCTAAGCGAATATTGTCACTGTGCATATAGGCCGGCAACACCTGAAGAAGAGTGGAGAATAATACTACTCGAAACGTTGTGTAATTACTAACCTGTATTGTCTATTTGTGTGTTATTACTAACAAGTTGTTTGTATTTGAAAAGTTTAAATAAAGTTTAAAATTTTCTATACATTCAATATTCACTCATATTTAAGAATACCATTCTTTTATTTGTTATGATTCTATTGCAAATGTTCATAATAGTGCTTCAGCATCTTGCTATATAAAAAATACATAAATTTAATGATGCCAAAAATTAGATGGATATAGAATAATATTTATGACTCTGTCAAAACTTTTCATGCAAATATTGCCATCATGGGTAACAATGACAAATCCATAGCTATTTCTTGACCTTATTGGAAAAATTCTGTGTTTTGTTCAAGGCATGTTGTTGTTATGCAGAATGTTAAAATCTCATATTATCAATAGAAAAAGTTGTTCTGGCTTGTAAGCTATTATTATCATTTAATCTTTTCCTTACAAGTAGTTAATGCTTCATCACAAAATATATTTATTTGTAAATAAATTTTCCACATCAAAGCTTATCAGTGTGCCAGTTTTTCTACATTTGTATTCTTATATAATTCCATAGGATGCTTAAATTCTATAACAAAAGAGTATATGCCAATGAACTAAGAAACTTGATGAGAAATCTTTTAACAACATCCTTCTTATTTTAAAGTAAACTATAAAAATTGAGGTTATTGCTGAAATATTATGTTGTTTTTTTTTTCTGAATCAGTGAAATACCTTAATGCTTTCTGATTTTAATGTTTGTGACTTAGTTTTTGCAACTGATATGGAATTTTTTGTACTCATCTGCTGAGAAAAACTCTCATTTTATTATAATTAGTAATATCCATTATAACTGTAACATTACCTTTATCAGAAGGAAGGATAATAATACATCTGTCTAGTTTGAGAGATTTAATAATTTTATTTCATCATGGGAAATATTTTATTTCAGTTTTTACTGTCTCTCAAATGCTCTTTTTATTCTCCAGAATAATTCTTCTGCTTCTTTTAGAGTGAGTGATTATGTTGCTGTCATTATATCTAATAGAAGTATAGCGTAATAAAAAAGTAGTCCTTTATCCAGAACAGAAATTTCAGCATCTATTAAATGTTTAGAGGATTTTTAAATAATGAAGCCAGTATGTTTTTGATATATCTACATAGATTTATATGTTTCTTTATGTCTTTTATTTTTATATGACTTTTTAAAACAGAAAACTCTTGTAAAATCTTTATAAGTGTGTGTGTATATATATATGTCCAAAAGATGGCGCTATACCAAAACCGCCGAACAAGTGTAAGATTTGTTTTACATAAACGAAAAAAGAGTCAGAAATTAACTACCTCTTTCATTTGCTCACCCCCAGATCAGCTGATTTCAAGCTGGTTTGCTATCCTCAATGGGGGATAGAGTGTAGAAACTAGATCTAAACACTGACTCTCAAGTGTTTATGCAAAACGTTTCTATCAGATTGCAAGCGTGAATTTTTCAGACCGGTAAAGTCTTCAAACCCAGCCTAGCAAGCTAGATATTTATATGGGTCTGATCTCAGTTCAGAATCACCATATAATCAAAGTCTCTGCAATATATATCATTGCAAGAAAACTCTAAAGGTACATTTATGAAAAAACAAATACAAGTTAATCACGTAACCTGCTATCACTTGTTATTTATGTCCAAAAGATGGCGCTATACCAAAACCGCCGAAAAAGTGTAAGATTTGTTTTACATAAACGAAAAAAGAGTCAGAAATTAACTACCTCTTTTTTCGTTTATGTAAAACAAATCTTACACTTGTTCGGCGGTTTTGGTATAGCGCCATCTTTTGGACATAAATAACAAGTGATAGCAGGTTACGTGATTAACTTGTATTTGTTTTTTCATAAATGTACCTTTAGAGTTTTCTTGCAATGATATATATTGCAGAGACTTTGATTATATGGTGATTCTGAACTGAGATCAGACCCATATAAATATCTAGCTTGCTAGGCTGGGTTTGAAGACTTTACCGGTCTGAAAAATTCACGCTTGCAATCTGATAGAAACGTTTTGCATAAACACTTGAGAGTCAGTGTTTAGATCTAGTTTCTACACTCTATCCCCCACTGAGGATAGCAAACCAGCTTGAAATCAGCTGATCTGGGGGTGAGCAAATGAAAGAGGTAGTTAATTTCTGACTCTTTTTTCGTTTATGTAAAACAAATCTTACACTTGTTCGGCGGTTTTGGTATAGCGCCATCTTTTGGACATAAATAACAAGTGATAGCAGGTTATGTGATTAACTTGTATTTGTTTTTTCATAAATGTACCTTTAGAGTTTTCTTGCAATGATATATATTGCAGAGACTTTGATTATATGGTGATTCTGAACTGAGATCAGACCCATATAAGTATCTAGCTTGCTAGGCTGGGTTTGAAGACTTTACCGGTCTGAAAAATTCACGCTTGCAATCTGATAGAAACGTTTTGCATAAACACTTGAGAGTCAGTGTTTAGATCTAGTTTCTACACTCTATCCCCCACTGAGGATAGCAAACCAGCTTGAAATCAGCTGATCTGGGGGTGAGCAAATGAAAGAGGTAGTTAATTTCTGACTCTTTTTTCGTTTATGTAAAACAAATCTTACACTTGTTCGGCGGTTTTGGTATAGCGCCATCTTTTGGACATAAATAACAAGTGATAGCAGGTTACGTGATTAACTTGTATTTGTTTTTTCATAAATGTACCTTTAGAGTTTTCTTGCAATGATATATATTGCAGAGACTTTGATTATATGGTGATTCTGAACTGAGATCAGACCCATATAAATATCTAGCTTGCTAGGCTGGGTTTGAAGACTTTACCGGTCTGAAAAATTCACGCTTGCAATCTGATAGAAACGTTTTGCATAAACACTTGAGAGTCAGTGTTTAGATCTAGTTTCTACACTCTATCCCCCACTGAGGATAGCAAACCAGCTTGAAATCAGCTGATCTGGGGGTGAGCAAATGAAAGAGGTAGTTAATTTCTGACTCTTTTTTCGTTTATGTAAAACAAATCTTACACTTGTTCGGCGGTTTTGGTATAGCGCCATCTTTTGGACATAAATAACAAGTGATAGCAGGTTACGTGATTAACTTGTATTTGTTTTTTCATAAATGTACCTTTAGAGTTTTCTTGCAATGATATATATTGCAGAGACTTTGATTATATGGTGATTCTGAACTGAGATCAGACCCATATAAATATCTAGCTTGCTAGGCTGGGTTTGAAGACTTTACCGGTCTGAAAAATTCACGCTTGCAATCTGATAGAAACGTTTTGCATAAACACTTGAGAGTCAGTGTTTAGATCTAGTTTCTATACTCTATCCCCCACTGAGGAGAGAAAACCAGCTTGAAATCAGCTGATCTGGGGGTGAGCAAATGAAAGAGGTAGTTAATTCTGACTCTTTTTTCGTTTATGTAAAAAAATCTTACACTTGTTCGGCGGTTTTGGTATAGCGCCATCTTTTGGACATAAATAACAAGTGATAGCAGGTTACGTGATTAACTTGTATTTGTTTTTTCATATATATATATATAAGATGTACCGGATGATTGGAAGAATGCAGTAATAATATTAATATTTAAAAAAGGTGATAAAGAAGATATTAGAAATTACAGACCTATCAGCCTTTTATCAGTTTTATATAAAAATTTTACCAAGATAATTACAACTCGTCTACAGAGAACCTTGGACTTTCACCAACCAAGAGAACAAGCTGGATTTAAAAGTGGGTTTAGTACAGTAGATCATATTCAAGTATTGAGAGAAGTTATAGAAAGGACAAATGAATATGAGTTGTCATTATGATTTGGATTTGTAGATTATGAAAAGGCATTTGATTCTATAAACATTTCTTCAGTGATTAAAGCATTGGATCATCAAGGTATAGATCCAGGATATTGTCATATTTTAAAGAATATTTATAAAAATGCAACAGCAACAATTAGATTACATAATGATACTGGGAAAGTCAACATTGAGAAAGGTGTAAGACAAGGTGAATCCATATCTCCAAAACTTTTTACAGCAGTGCTGCAAGAAGTATTTTGTGGATTAAAATGGGAAACTAAAGGAGTGAAAGTAAATGGAGATTATTTAAGTCATTTAGATTTCGCAGATGATGTAGTTGTTTTTGCAAATAATGCTTCCGAGCTGCAGGAAATGTTGCAGGAGTTATCAGATGAAAGTAGGAAAGTAGGACTAAAGATAAATGTTAAAAAGACTAAAGTAATGTTTAATCGATTTGCTCAAAATATGAAAATAAAGATTGATTATGATGAATTAGAAGAAGTTAAGAGTTACAAATACCTTGGTCAGATTATTAATACAGATGGAAACATAATAGAGGAAATTAATCATAGAATTAAACTTGGTTGGAGTGCTTTTGGTAGAAATAACTTGATATTAAAAGGAAATATGCCTATGTGTTTGAAAAAAAAGGTTTTTAACAAATGTGTTTTACCAGTTCTTACTTATGGATCTGAGACTTGGACACTTAATAGAAGATCAATACAGAGACTTCAGACCACTCAAAGAAGTGTGGAGAGATGTATGTTGGGAGTAACAAGAAGAGATCAAAAACACAATGTATGGGAGATAACAAACAGGTGTTACTGACCTCATTGAAAAAATTAAAAGATTGAAGTTGGGCTGGACATATTGCTAGAAGAGATGATAATAGATGGACAATTGAAATTTTAAACTGGATTCCAAGAGATTGTAAAAGACCCAGAAGGAGACCACATGTAAGATGGATGGATGAAATAAGAAAATGTGTAGGGGTGATGTGGAGAAGAGAAGCTAATGATCGGAGAAGATGGATTAAACTTGGAGAGACCTTCATCCTGCAGTGGATTGATAATGGTTGATAATGATATATATATATATATATATATATAAATATATTAATTCAGAAAACATTCTAATATATATATATATATATATATATTAGAATGTTTTCTGAATTAACAATGAAGTGCAAGATATTATACTTGAAAAACTTTTTCGAGTATTTATACTTTTTCTTAACAGAGCCTCATTTACACTCAGTAATTTGTGCATTTTTCTGAAAATAAATTGGAGATTTTGGGTGCATACCTTTAGGGACAACTTCAGTAATTGATTTTCTACTTTGCCATTTTCTGACACTTTTTTTATAATATCTAAAGTTTGATGTAGTACCAGATGATATTTTAATTGCAATTATATATCAGATTAATTCCATCAATGAATATTAATAGTTGAATTTTTTTTAGAAAAAATTGAAACTTTGTTTAAACTTTTTTAAATAGATTCAACTTTCAGTAATACAACACAGATTAACATATAAGAACAATATTTCAAGTAGTATTTTTCTTGTTTCTTTTTCAAGTACTATTGGTCTGATAATTGATAGTAGTCACAATGCAATTTAATAAGGATCTTGAAAATTCATAAAATACTGAAATTAAAGTAACACTTTACAACGCCATCTATGGCACTGTAGTGACTGGCAGCAAAATAAAAGTGCCCCTCATAAATCGAACTAAAATCTTCCTTAATTTCAAGAATCAAGACAGGAAAATTACGTATTCGAATAAGGTAAGCCTTATTTTATTATTTATCACATGGAACTGCGGAATAAATCCCGCATTCCAAGGTACATAAAAAAAATCAGCCGAATATGGAAACGGCCATATTAAATATTCGTAGCGTGAAAGCCAGAACTAACCCTTATAAAAAGAAATCATCAATAACTTCAAAAAAAAAAATCCATACTAATCCATATAAATTTAAAATAGCATGTGCTAAAAATTATCAATATTTATATAAAAAATCTACAAAAATTCTTCAAAATGATAATGTTCACAACAAAGAATCTACCTCCGCGAAAGAAAACTTAAGTGAAGATAAGTTTCCCTACTTAACTTCTACAGAAAATGAAACACCTATGGATTCTCATCCACCAAAAAATAAAGTATTTTTAAATCCAAATACAGCCCAAAATAACAACGAAAAATTAAAACAGTTAAATGACATTCAGATTTTCGCAATTACGAAGCCCAAGCGTAAACATAGGGATAAGCGCATGTAACGTAAACCAAAATGAGCAACCTCTGACTCATAATGCTGATATCACTTCTAAATTAACGTTAAATCAACATGAAATGAAACCACAAACAATTAAGACCATGCCAATAACTGAAACAACTAAAAACAAACAAATATTAAATATAGAGGAAAATAATTACATTGATAGTCAAGGCCGTCGGTCTTATGAAAGCGGCGAAGATACTCTTTCTGAAAGTAAAACGGAAAAAATCAAAAATAATAAAAAATCAAAGAAAAAAACACAAAATCCTGATATAATATTAAACAATACATCAAAAAATAGCATTTCGTTTAACAAAACTTACGAATATTCTACACAAAATGGACTAACCACTTACACTCACGATTACAACGGCTCTCTGCCTCGTGAAGGAATCATATCAGATTCTAACATAAATAATGGCCAGGCAAGACTGGAAATACAATCAAAAGACAGATTAAACAATAAACAAGATGAAAAAAAAATAATTTATGGAAATAAAATAGAATCTAAGGAAAATGCAAAGCTACAAATTGAAAATATAATAGTCGGCGGTTCCTCGTCTTTCAAACCCACGCTTCCGCTAGAGGCGCTGATCCAAAATCCACACAACGTTAAGTCAAACAAAGTCAAATCACCGATTCTTGCTTCCGCAGCCGAACCTCCCTTAAATCTAGCTATTTCACAAGTTTTGCAAGAACAACAAGAGACATGTTATGATAAATTATCCCAAATTAAACCATCATATGCAAATATAACTAAAATAGGCACAAATCAAAACGCAAATATGAATAAAGTAATAAATGAAAACCGCTCTACTGGAAACTTCGCACTTCAGAGCGAATATGATACAAATTACTCGGACGCATTTAGTTCTCCCATGCTAGATATAATAGAACAAGAGATTGAACAGCAAAACAACACAATACAAAACCCACTTCTCCCATCTGAATTTTCCACAGATAACTTTAATGATGAACAGTATGCTTCTCTCAGTCAAAGCTTCAATCAATCGATCCCATTAAAACTACTGAAGTCACTATCCAACTATAGCAATGACAAAAGCCTTGTTCTGGCCATAACAGACGAAAACTGCTCATTATATAAGTTTCCAATCGAAGCGCTATGTAGCCTCATTAAAAAAGAAAACATTGGTGAGGGAATACAATGAATTCTAACTCACCCTAATGATCGCTACATAGCAATCGAATTTTCTTCATATGCGCCCAGAAATAACTTCCGTAACACGTATAAAATTATCCAGAATAGGTTTATCACTTATATAGATTTAAATAGAACTGCAACGCTTACAGGAAAAATCAAAAACTGCGTAATGGGTCTCGATGGCATTCAACTACAAGAACTTCTCGCTGATTTTGGCAAAATTTCCAATTTTAAATATCTCCCAATTGATGGGCACATACTATCAAACACCGCATCATTTAATATACACTTAAATAAAAATTCCAAACCAACAGATATACCAACAATGTTAAAACTTAATGGAGAGCCAATGATTCTTACATTTATCGGAGTGAGACCACAGTGTTTCTACTGTGGGCTCCGCACGCATCTTATAAAGGACTGTATAGCCCGAATCTGCACTCATTGTGGTCATAATAAAAATAGAGCACACAAATGCCAGCAGCAAATTAACTATCAGGCAAAGAATCAGCATACATCCGATTTACACTTTATTCCAGAAGATGACTCTGGACAAACCCACACCACGGAAGAATTCAAAATTGTTGAAAATCGGAATAAAAAAACAACCACTTATCCGAATTCAAAAAACTCCACAGGACATGCCTCAAATTCTCAAAACTCATCACAAATTAATTCAAAAGGTTTTCTTAACAGCTACAGAGACCAAACAAGGCAGCAACTTAAACTAGACTTGCCATCTGATAAACACGTAATAAATATTACCACAAGCTCAAATTCTTATAATTCCCAAAACAAACAAACAAAAGATTTCTTAGAACCACCCCGGGTACAGCAATCACACTCTGACTTACCCACACCATCCAGCACAAGCCACAACATGAAACATATGCAAAAACCAGCACAAAATATCACACATCAGAATCCGTCAATGTTAGGTGAAGCCAATGACATACAGATTAATCCAGACATAGAAACAGATATGGATTACATAACACAAACCTTATACAACAAAAAAAGAAAGTCAACAAAATTTGCACAAAGCAGTTCTGAGGAAGATGAACAGACTGCTTTGAATTCAACCAATTTCGACTTAAATAAAACTATAAAAAATCACTCTTACAACAGCTCAAATACTATGCAAGATAAAAAAAGGAAAATAAAACACTCTAATACACAGGACTCTCACTCTAAGCCAACAGACACCAATACAGAAGACCTTTCTACCTATAGCCTACAACCTCCTGCATCTGCTCACATGGTTCCCTCACCTAAATCCTCTGAACTTGCCTCTCCAAACTTAAACAGCCCGCAAGCGGTACTTACTAGCGATCTAAGAGTTGATGGATAACCTGCCGTGCAGAGTAGTAGGGATCAATGTGAGAGGTCTAAACACCCTCACTCGTGTATATGCCATTAGGCATTTTTTTTCCTTTATTTCTCCTCACATTTTATTCTTAGGAGAAACCAAATTCCATCAGCACTCCAACCATAATATCCAGACAGAGCTTAGCAAACTTGGTTACTTAAAATTAGCCATCAATAGCTCCGCTGCCGGAGGAGTTGGAGTGCTTATTAACAAGAAGTGCCCTCCCAATAAATTTAAAGTGCTCTACGAAGACAACAACTTGATTGCTCTGAACTTAACATATGGATCAAGTAACATAAACTCATTTTATGTATATGCCCCCAATAATAAAGAAGTTCACCTAAGAATTATCAACACTATAAATATGCTGACTTCCAATAACAATGCACCTGCTATATTAATAGGAGATTTTAATCTATCCTATGAAGAATATGACAGAAAATATCTTCATCTCCTCAAAAGAGGATTTCTGGATGGTAGAGGGTATTTCCCTCCTAATGCTTTTTCATTTCACATGAAAGTTTATCATACCCTAATAGACCTGTTATTTTATACAGCAGAATTTCACTTCTGTATTGAAGCATATCTTCAGCCAGCAGCCTTTACAGACCATCATGCAATAGTTGCAGACCTGCAGCTTCAAAACTTCCCTACAATAAGCACCAACAATACCATAAGAGTCCTCACTCGTGCCTCCACAACTGAGGCGGTATTCTCCGAGGCCTACATTCTTTTTCAAAAAATTGACATACTCACTAGACCTCCGGAGGAAGCTTGGTTCTCTCTTGTGGGAATTCTACAGTCACTCATAGTACAACACACCAGAAGATCTAAAGGGCCTACAACGCTTTTTAATGAGCTGGAACAAATCTCTCACCAAATCAATGCATTCAACATCGATAATGAGCCATTGGAAAGGTTGCTTAACCTTAAGCATCAATATAAGACCAAACAAGTGGCCATTGCAGAATACATAGCAATTAAAAGATCCAAAATATACCTACCTAATCAGCATTGTTGGACTAGAGCATATCTTCGTTGGGCATTAGGATACAAACCCAAACAATCCACGCCTCAACAATCATCATCAGTGGTTCCAATTATACTGGAATTCATATGCTTCAGAAAATTGAATCTTTCTTTAAAGAAAGATTACAAAATTGTGAACCCAGAGTTGATCTCTCTTGGAATGACATTTTTCCAATAGGTAGACATGGCATCACAGAGACTGACATAAAGAATCGCTTAGCAGTCCTACCTGACCATGTACATCCTGGTATACATGCCATACCTAAGTTTATGCTTCAACATCTTAGCAACATTGTGATTCCGATTGTAATGGGAATGATAAAACACCTCTCAACACAAAAAAGGGTAATTCCTAATCTTTACCCTATTGCAATGGTGCCGTTCTTGAAGGAAAACAAGGAACCCACTTCCATCAACAGCATTAGACCGATATCAATGACTCCTATCTTATTCAAAATCATAGAAGGAGTCATTAAAGAGAAAATAGAGTCCAAAATCATTCATAATATTTCAAAAAATCAATATGCTAAAAAGGGTTCATCAACCCTTACTGCCATGACAGAAGTTAAATTACTCCTCGACTATGTCAGATCTAATAGACTATCAAAACCGATTGCAGTTCAGATTGACATAGCTGAGGCCTTTGACACAGTGAATCCCAACATCCTGCTTGAACTTCTAAGGAAATACAACATTCCTTCCCAGATCATACAAATACTAGATAACCTATTACATAACAGATTCATTCACCTCACACTTAACAGAACCTTAACAGATGGATTCATGCCTAAGCGCTCCATACCTCAAGGGTCTCCGCTTAGTGCATTGCTATTTTCATGCTACATAGACCCTCTTTTAAGGTCTATAGAAGACTCCCTCCCTGGAATTCATATACCAAGAATCAAGAAATCCATCACCTCCATTGCATATATGGATGATGTCATAATATTCCTTCCATCACATAAGTATCTCCAACCGCTTTACCTTTTACTGGACAAATTTTCTAGCTCATCTCAACTACACATTAATCACAGTAAATCCTCTACATGGCGAATATTAAATGGAAAAAAAATCCATTCCAAATTTCTTGTGGAGCCCCAAAATTTCTTGGGGTTCCCTATATATAAATCTCAACTCGCCATGACCAAAAGTATTCAGAATACCATCATTGAACAAGCTGACCACCTTACACAGGGACTTTCGAAGGTCTATTTATCTCTGCAGGGCAAGGTCGCTCTGTTAAATATGAAAGTAATGGCCAAGATTGCCTATTACCTCCCGTTCATTACCATCACCAAGATATTCCTATCCAAAGTTTACAGACTATGTGCACGACTGTTTTGGAAGGGTCGATACTTCATCCATCAGCACAGCAAAAATGCAATTCCATAGAAAACAGAATGGAATGTCCCTTCATTCCATTCAGGCAATATTCTATCAAAAGCACACACAGTGGTAGTCAACCTGATACAAAAATACGATAGCATCCTTGCAACAGAACCAATAACTCCCACAGATACGCCTCCACCTGAGAAGTTCTCTTGGATAGACCAAATCCTCTCCCATCTTTACAAATTCAATGGCAACTCCTCCGAGTGCTTTCTTACAAAATCTCCATATGGACCGCCCACTCATTAATGAACCCCCAACCTTCACAATTAAGACCAAAACTTGGAGTAACTAATCAAAAAATTACTACACTATTCAAATTCTTATGGATGGAGCCAAAGTTCTTGGATTTTTTAATCAAGGCTAACTTGAATGCGGTTCCAACAAACTATTTCCTCCATTACAGAAGATTTATAAAAAACATAGATCCTTGCTGTCCTGTCTGTAATAGAGAGGAAGAAACCTTTGAGCATATGATTCTATCCTGTACTGGCTTGACATCTGTACGGCTAATGATAGCCCAAAATACCTCAATGGACTTTTATAAGATGCTGTCTATTAAAGATTGCATGAAAGACCGAAACTTCATTCACATAAAAATATCGACTTTTATTATATACTCACTGTGGATAACTAGATGCAAAATCACCTTCAATATCCCACCACCGAATGCAATGACAATATTCATCAGTACTTTAAACAAGATTAAAAAAAAAGATGAAATTATATCAACAAAGTTTCTTTATGAGAATACTTGGAGACTATTCAAAATCCACAGCATCCTAACATCCCTATAATTATTCATGGAAGGAACTGAACCTTTCTCTTCAAACCACATAGGAAATAGAGATCATTTTATTAAGACTGCTGACCTTCTTGAACAACAAAACACCAAAAAATCAATTGTTCCAAATGGTCTACATAAAACACTCAGAGACTTTTTTAATGAAATTAATTTGTATTAATAAAAAAAAAAAACACTGGCCAACTATTCCCTTTTTCCTGTTCCCCATATGTATATAACCATATTATCTTTTTTTACTCACAATATAAACATATATATGCAAAATGACTCAAAAGAGTAAATGTAATAATTTTTATAGCAATAATAAAATTCTTTTTAGAAAGTAAAGTA
>JAQFVV010008585.1:0-27174 GCA_028023455.1 Epiperipatus broadwayi | reverse complement strand
GAATTTTAAGATAATGCTGTAACCAACAGCCATCCTGACAAAAGCAACAGTCAACAAAAATTTCATATACTTATCTATGAGGTTCTTCCTGATTTTTCCATTTTCTGCTCTTCTTAGGGTAGAAGTTGATGGCATTTGAGCAATTTCTCTAAATGTTCTTCTTTGTACCTTTTCTTCTCTATCAATATTTTTGTATTTTTCCCAATTGAACATATATTCTTTGGTACAGACATGATCTGCTATCTTCAACACATGTTTTCTCTTCTAATCATCAGTCTCTGTTTTTGCAAGTGCTTTTCAATGGAATGACTGGTCTTACCAATATACATTCTTCCACATTCGCATGATATTTAATAGATGCAGTATTTTTTCTTTTCAGCATTTTAAGTTTAGGCTTTGTAGATGTTAGAATTCTTCATAGTGTAGTAAGGCCCTGGAAAGCTCCTCTGATGTTATACTGATTGCAAATTTTCCTTAATTTTCTTGCTATTTTTAGTTTGTATGGGTACACTACAGTACCAATAATTGTATATTAGATGATGGAAATAGTCCACTATATAAATACAATTAATTACTTAACTTTATTATAGATGTCAGTAGAATGAAAACCTGCTTTTCTTTTATCATTTGTGTATGCTAAAGAATTTCGTAATTTATTATAGAGAAATGGCTAGCTAAAAGATCATTGAGAATATTGCACATATAAGTGGGTCTTGTGTGAAATTTACAAATTCATATTGAGTTACCAAGACCACGAATATGAGAAATCATTTTGATTTCTTTAAGCAGGGATACTTATCCGATTTAAGTCTTCACATATTTGTATAGTCCAAAATAAAAGATTATTTAAAACAACTATTTAAATTTGTTTTAGTTGCCACACTTTATCTTTGATTAACTATGTTTATAATTACTTCAGTATCACTTGATATTTTATCAGATGGGAGGGGAAGGGTTGTAGAATAATATCTAGCACAAATATGAAACTTTAAAATAAATGAAAATACATTGCAAATTCACTTGTAGTTATATACTGGATTATTTTTATTACCTAATTGAAATTGTTAAGTATTTTTGTAAAAATTCAAACTTTATTTATAGATTAGATTCGGAATTGAACATAATATTTCAGAGTGGTACATTCTTCTTCATATATTTGCTGACCTGACCAAGAAACAGTACTAACATGAAGATTGAACCAATAGCCTTTAGATTCAATATTAAAACAGTAAGTAAATTCTCCATACAATAGTGCCATCAGTTCAAGCCTACAAAAATGATGATCCAAGTCATGTTCTAGTAGATTCAATATTCATGAATTAGCCAGGCTGGTTAAAATTTTAAGATTCAGTATTTGAGAATTTAAAGACAACATTGTAACCAATGGTAAATGTCACAGAAATAGATTTCTTTAATTTACTTTTTAGTTAAGGAAAGGATAAGTTAGAGATTTCATATATTACTGGATTATTCCTTTAGGGGAAATGCAACAGCTTAACAATTATATTACAGAATGATATTAGGAAAGTCAACATTGAGAAGAGTGCAAGACAGGGTGAGTCCATATCTCCAAAACTTTTTACAACAGTGCTGCAAGAAATATTTTGTGGATTAAAATGGGAGAGCTAAAGGAGTGAAAGTAAATGGAGATTATTTGGGTCATTTAGATTTTGCAGATGATGTAGTTGTTTTGCAAATAATGCTTTAGAGCTACAGGAAATGTTGCAGGAGTTATCAGATGAAAGTAGGACTAAAGATAAATGTTAAAAAGACTAAAGTAATGTTTAATAGATTTTCTCAAAATATGAAAATAAAAGATTGATTATGATGAGTTAGAAGAAAGTTAACAGTTACAAATACCTTGGTTAGATTATTAATACAGGTGGAAACATTATGGATGAAATTAATCATAGAGATTAAACTTGGTTGGAGTGCTTTTGATAAGAAATAACTTAATACTAAAAGGAAGTATGCCTATGTGTTTGAAAAGGAAGGTTTTTAATAAATGTATTTTACTTAGTTCTTACTTATGGATCTGAGACTTGGACACTTAATAGAAGAGCAATACAGAGACTTCAGACCACTCAAAGAAGTATGGAGAGATGCATGTTGGAAGTAACAAGAAGAGATCAGAAAAAGCAATGTATGGGTAAAAGAACAAACAGGTGTTACTGACACTCATTGAAAAAATTAACTAGACTGGAAATTGGAGTTGGGCTGGACATGTTGCTAGAAGAGATGATAATAGATGGACAATTGAAATCTTAAACTGGATTCCAAAAAGATTGTAAAAGATGCAGAAAGAGACCACATGTGAGATGGATAAAATAACAAAGTGTGCATGAGTGATGTAGAATAGAAGCTAAAGATCCAGAGAAGATGGATTGAACTTGGAGAGATCTTGCAGTGGATTGATAATGGTTGATAATGATGATTCCATTTTAGGTTGACTTATGAAGTTATTTGTTACTGTTATGTGAGGCAGCTTTTTCGAATTTTATCTTTCTACTTTTTCTTCTCTGTCCATATTTGTTTTCTCAAAGTTATGTTCATTGGTACATGTATGACCTGCTACTGTAGATAATTTCATGTTTTTCTTTATATCTTCTTTCAAATTAGACATTTTGCCATTTTAACACATCTGCAAAATATATAGTGGATTTTAATTCTATGAAGACAAATAGATGGTTTTAATGAATAGTACTTAAAATATAGCTGCAAGAAAGGAGTTTGCTATTAACTGAAAGGAGACCCTTTGATTCCTCTTGGAGGCCTTAAAGGAACCGAGCAGGGCAAATTCCTAATGTCCACTCCATACGTTCTTGTCGTTGCAGCTGTTATTACTATGTGATTATTCATATAGTATACGAACATGGATGGGCTGCTCACCAACACGCATTAGCCAGCGTGGTGAGTTTATTGGCTTTTTACCTCTGAGTTTAAGATCAAGAAACACCATGGTCTTTCTTCTCAGTGCCTGATAAGGCAGAATGAATGTTTGTGTAAATGACAAATATTTTTCCAATACATATATATACAATTATGACAGACAAAAATAAAGCATGGCCCTTATTCCCAGGAGGCTGTAAAGTCACCAACCAAGGCAGCGGTTGGTGGCCAAAGGCGGAGGGTGCTAAGAATCCCCTGATTATGAACCCTGGCTGCCATTTGATGATGACTTTTTATTTAGGTACTTACAACTGCAGATCACTTTCAAGTGAAGGAAGATTGCAAGAATTAGAAGAAGAACTGTCTTATATTAAATGGGACATTATTGGACTTTGTGAAGTTAGAAGAAAAGGGGAAGAAACAATTAATTTAAAAAGTGGACATATACTCTATTATAAAGGCACACATATTGGAAATACAAGTGGAGTAGGTTTCATTATAAATAAAAAATGGAAGAACAATATTGTGGAGATTGATAGTGTATCAGACAGAGTTGCATGATTAGTTATACAACTTAATAGCAGATACCAAATGCAGATAATTCAGGTTTATGCCCCAACAAGTTCTCATAGTGATGAAGTAGTAGAAGATTTTTATATGGATGTACAAAAGGCTTTTGATCAGAGTAAACAACATTTTAAAATTGTTATGGGAGACTTTAATGCTAGAATTGGTAGACAAATGAAAGATGAAATTGTTGTAGGTAATTTTGGTTATGGTAATAGAAATGAGAGAGGACATAGACTTGTGGAGTTTGCAGAAAAAGAAAAAACTTTATATTATAAATTCATTTTTTGAGAAAAATGTTAAAAGGAAATGGACATGGAAGCATCCAAATGAAGGTACAGCAGAATTGGATTATATTTTGAGTAACAGGAAATACATATTTCAAGATTGTAATGTTCTTAATAAATTTAACACAGGAAGTGATCATCGATTAGTAAGGTGTAAGTTACGTGTTAATGTAAAACTAGAGAGACAAAAATTATTAAGAAAAACAATATTTACAGTTGATATTCCTAATCTTCAGAAACATTCTAATGAATTTAAATTAGAACTTACAAATAGGTTTCAAGTGTTAGGAGATTTTGAACATGATTCAGATTTGAATGAAATTAATATGAAAATAACCGATACACTTTTAAAAACTGCAACAAAGATAGCTGGTAGAAAAAAGCAGCAATTGACTAATAAAATTTCTACTGAGACTAGAGAATTTATGAAGAAAAGAAGGAATATGAAGATATACAAAAATGATGTATTAAAAAGAATTGAATATCTCGAATTTTGTAAAATGGTACGGAAAAGAGTTGAAAATGATATAAGAAAGTATAACTGTGAAATAGCAAGGAAAGCTGTAGAAGAAAATAAAAAGTCTCAAGAATGTTAAACAACATTTTGGTATTGGTAGGAAATTTATATCTGCAATAAGAAAAAAGATGGAATTATTACTAAAAAGAGAGATGACATCATGAAATTGGTAGAAGATTTTTATCAAGAATTATATAGTAATAAAGAACAAGTACCTTCTATATCTATTACATCTTCCGAATTGCCCAGAATTTTAAATGAAGAAGTGAGACATGCAATTAAATGTATGAAGAAAGGAAAGGCTCCAGGAAATGATGGAATTATAATTGATATATTAAAAGAAGCAGGTGAAGAAATAGAAACAATTTTAGCAAAGTTATATACCAAATGTCTAAATGATAAAGATGTACCGGAAGATTGGAAGAATGCAGTAATAATATTAATATTTAAAAAAGTGATAAAGAAGATATTAGAAATTACAGACCTATCAGCCTTTTATCAGTTTTATATAAAATTTTTACCAAGATAATTACAACTCGTCTACAGAGAACTTTGGATTTCCACCAACCAAGAGAACAACCTGGATTTAAAAGTGGTTTTAGTACAATAGATCATATCCAGGTATTGAGAGAAGTCATAGAAAGGACAAATGAATATGAGTTGTCATTATGTTTTGGATTTGTAGATTATGAAAAGGCATTCGATTCTATACACATTTCTTCAGTGATTAAAGCATTGGATCATCAAAATATAGATCCAGGATATTGTCATATTTTAAAGAATATTTATAAAAATGCAACAGCAACAATTAGATTACATAATGATACTGGAAAAATCAACATTGAGAAAGGTGTAAGACAAGGTGACTCCATATCTCCAAAACTTTTTACAGCAGTGCTGCAAGAAGTATTTTATGGATTAAAATGGGAAACTAAAGGAATGAAAGTAAATGGAGAGTATTTAAGTCATTTAGATTTTGCAGATGATGTAGTTGTTTTTGCAAATAATGCTTCAGAGCTGCAGGAAATGTTGCAGGAATTATCAGATGAAAGTAGAAAAGTAGGACTTAAAGATAAATGTTAAAAAGACTAAAGTAATGTTTAATCGATTTGCTCAAAATATGAAAATAAAGATTGATTATGAAGAATTAGAAGAAGTTAACAGTTACAAATACCTTGGTCAGATTATTAATACAGATGGAAACATAATGGAGGAAATTAATCATAGAATTAAACTTGGTTGGAGTGCTTTTGGTAGAAATAACTTGATACTAAAAGGAAATATGCCTATGTGTTTGAAAAGAATGGTTTTTAACAAATGTGTTTTACCAGTTCTTACTTATGGATCTGAGACTTGGACACTTAATAGAAGAGCAATACAGAGACTTCAGACCACTCAAAGGAGTATGGAGAGATGTATGTTGGGAGTAACAAGAAGAGATCGAAAACGCAATGTATGGGTAAGACAACAAACAGGTGTTACTGACCTTATTGAAAAAATTAAAAGATTGAAATGGAGTTGGGCTGGACATATTGCTAGAAGAAATGATAATAGATGGACAATTGAAATTTTAAACTGGATTCCAAGAGATTGTAAAAGACCCAGAAAGAGACCACATGTGAGATGGATGGATGAAATAAGAAAATGTGCAGGGGAGTTGTGGAAAAGAGAAGCTAAAGATCGGAGAAGATGGATTAAACTTGGAGAGACCTTCATCCTGCAGTGGATTGATAATGGTTGATGATGATGATGACTTAAAATATAAACGGGAAAATTAAAATAATAAAAATCCATATATATATATTTTATTTCATATAAATTTAATAATAATAGCAAATTATTTAATTTTCCACTTCATGTACCTGATTATTACCTCACTCCTGACCATCTATTGTATATTTGAATCCATCACTGACAAACGCAAAAGTTACATCTTATCTGATGATGGAAATTTAAATAAGGGATCTGATAATCACTGAATAATCAAGCTTAAAATTTATAGAGCTCTTGTTTTATAAAATAAGATTACTAAAATTCTTAAAAAATGAATAAATTCAAAATATTATTATGCTCAACACGTTTTCTCTAACTATTTCATTATTTATAATTGACAGTTATAATTTCCTGTCAAAGTTACGTTTATCTACTTTTAACAATATTTTCAATAGTCTTAAATGCAAATCTTAAATTTGTATCTGGAAGAGATAACTTCATTCCAGTTTTATATATGGCTAAGAGCATGTTATAAATAAAAAAAAAAAAAAAAAGCTTAGTGTTTATTTAAAGGACAATCATTTCTGCATCAAAACAAATTATGTTTTTTTTTTTTTTAAAAAAAAACAATTGATTACTTTTATTTTAGAAATTGGTTTCTTTAACTTTAAACTTATATATATATATTGTCATATTTAAACATCAATTCATTATTTAATCATATAAAAAAGTTTGCTTAATATAAACAAGTACGATGTTATTATACAAGTTTGCAGATGGAAAGATATAAGAAAATCTGATCGGAATTTGACTTCCTTTAACTAATATCCATACAACTTTTCGATTCAGTATATACTATTAATTGCAATAACTTTTCGACCAGTCGTTAAGGTCTCTAAGAAACAATTTTAAATTCTTGGAGAAGCTCCATCTTTATTTTTAGGCTCATTATCAATGCAGATCTTGTCTGCTCATCATGTCATTAAAATAATCGAATAGTTTATTGGTCCAGAAGTTCTAAAAAGTTCAAGCACTAAAGTGAGACAGCTGGACTACCAGGATCTTTAGTTCATCATGAATCTAGCACTATTGTTGCTCCAAATCACACAAAGGTCTAATATCACTGATTAAATAATCTTAAAAACTAAATCATATACTAAGGACATATCAAACAATATTTTTTTTTATGTAATAGTTTTATTTCATATGTTGCTTTCGAAATATCTTCTACCATATTTAGAACACAGTTCTCAGCTGATCACTAGTTAAGTAATATTTGGATGAGTAGCTGTCTGGAAATCTTAAATGCTGTTGATCTAATTATCACTTCCACTCCTGAGCAACTACTTTGCCACTATGACTTAGTACAATGGTAGATTGACAGACTATAGTGCCTTTCCAATACTCAAACTTCTTATGAACTCTAGAGCAATAAACTATTCAATTATATAATCATCAATTCATAAAAAAACGTTATTGCCATATTTAACACATGCTCATAAAGTAAAAAAAGTAAACCATAGCCACACCCTTGTAAGAATAATGACACTTTCAAGACCAGTGTGTGAAGGATACATTAGATTAAGATTGGAATTTTTTTTGCAATCAGTACAGCAACACTTATCTCACCAGACAAAAAAATCAAGCCCTCCAGGTGTCCTCTGGTTACGAATAGAGAAATAGCCTTCAGATCTGAAAGTTAGCTGTGAATAAGTGCAAAGTACTGTAAATAAAAAGACACTGACAATGAGACAACATTTACCAGAAAGTGGTAGAAACAGTGGCATGTTTACTTCTATAAAATGGCACAATTCCTATGATGATAGATGTATAATGGCGAGTGTTGACCACCATTAAAAATAAGTCAACACCCTGCTACATGTTGAGTTAGCAACAGTATTCTTCCAAATCTGGTAGAAGATCCTAGTAAGTGATAATGGTGAGAAAGAAGCAGTAAATGTATGTTCATGTTTTGAGATTCAGCTAGTGCATTAAGCCTGTTCTGGAGGCTATTGCTGGGCAAAAAAAAAGGCAATAGGAAAACTATTTGCGTTATGTAGTTCTACAGGAATCATTAAGTTTGATGTTTTTAAGTATGAGAATTTGAAATGAACTTTCTATTATTCATTTCAATAAAAAAATTTTAAAAAATGCCATCAAAGTGATATGCAAATTTATTTATTTTTTAAAAAAAAAATTAAATAAGTTGTTCCAGAAAGAACTAAATTTTTATAAAATCAACTTCACTATATTTAGTGAATAGAAATAAAAGAAACACTACCAGCTAGTCAATATAACCTGGAATACTTGAACTATTTCAAATAATTCCCATGAAAATGCAGAACACTCATTTCAGATAGCAGAAATGGAATTTGTGAAAGCATAATATAATTCCATGTGAAAGCAGAAATAATTTACAGCTATTTTGTTTTGTAAATTTTAATATTTAAAAAACTGAACTTTATCCTAATTATTTAAAATTTATATTTAACATTTGTAACTCTATCATTTGATTACTGAGAATTAAATTTTATGTAGGTGGATTTATATATATGCAGTTGTTTGTTCACTATGTACATTCGCATCCATATGGAGGCATACATTCCTATAAATTTTAATGAATTAGAGATCGGTGTCAAAATGAGCCATCCCTATATAAATTGTGGTCATATTGAATTAGGGTTAGACCTAAAAGGCCACCCTCATAGTTATTGTTATATAAAGATGTTTTATTGAATTAGAGTAGGACCAAAAAACCACTCTTCATAGTTATTGTTATATGAAGATAACTTTGCCATCTACACCATATAGAATATATGTATCTATTGGTACTAGAAAACATGTGAGTCAAAGATATATATTTATGATTTATACATGCATAGAGTTGTATTTTAAATCTACTAAAGTTGGGGTTCACTGTATGGCAAATATATTCTATTATTTATAATTATATGAACATCATAATGTAAATGAAGATTAAAATTAAACATAGCAATGAAACCTTGGACATTTATGTATAATAATTGTCTCTCTACATCTGAGATAAGACAGTAATGTATATAGATTAAAGGAATTTTGTTTAAAGAAAATAAATTGTATATCAAATAATATTTATAATCAAACTATTGTTATATAATTTGTTAATTTCTTTAAACACAAGATTGTGTGGTCTATCCTCAGTAACTTGTGTTTTCTGCAATTTAGCCTGGCATTACAAATAATGAATATATGTTGTGGTCATCATTCTTTGGTAAAATAAAATATTGTTTTAAATATATATATATGTATTAGTTTATTCCCTGATGCTTAAAGCCAGATAACACCAATATAAATAGAGAAAAAATGTAAATAGTTGAAACATGTTAATCTGACCATTACAATATATATATGAAGTTAAATTATTCCTGGTGGTTTATGCTTAACTCACTTGAAAAATAATGAGATTCCAAAATGCATGTGCATGAGAGAAGGTGAGTGAAGGACTTTCTATGCTTAAGGAGAGTGAAAAGATAAAGTTGAAATGAGATAGGCACTGTCAAAAAGAAAAAAAATTGGAAATATATGCACTCGCATATTTATTAAAAGATTATATTTGTTTAATGATTTATATGTGGCTATAATTTCAAATAAAAGATTCCTTTCTTATTTATGTGCAAAATAAGACTTTTGATTTTTAAGTTATTGTATAATTAAAAATAGTTCTTGATTTTAGCGCCACCTATTGCAAGGCTGAAATCTGTGATTACAAAAAAAAAAGTGTATTTCAGTTTATTACTCAATTTTTCAATAAATAGTGTTAGAGTAGAGATCTGCTTTTGTTTATATAATACTGCATTAAGTTAAAGAATCAATTGCCTTCTCTTAGAATTCTATATACTGTATATATATTATTTTAAATATGGTTACTCCATCGTAATTTATTTGCTAATGTTAATTAACGCTTTTATGTAAACCAGTATATAGAGTAAATATTAAATGAGCATATATTTTCATTAATTAAAAATAATTTTAATACTAGTTACACAATCTTTTACACACACAAATTATGGATCTGGGATCAAAAAATGACAAGAAAAAAAATTTGATGAAAAATAAACTATCAAGTAAATATTTATCTGAAAGTTTGTGATGATAGAATTTTAGTTGTAATTATATGATGAACTATTTCCATCATCTAACATTAATTGTTAAATGTTTTTCAAAAAAATACATTTAAAGTTTTCAAATACATTTAAAGGGTCAGCAATAGAACAAAGGTTATTATATAATGAAATATTTTGAATGACATTTTTCTCCTCTCTTCTTCAGGTGTTTTTGGCCTGCCCAGTGATAGTGCTACATGGGAATTAAACTTGGGGCTTTAGATTTATGAATATTAAGTTTAAGTTGATGTTCCAAACAGCTATGCTATTTAGCCAAAGACCTAGCTAGTTGGAATGTCACTTTAAAAATTTACAAATATAAAGAACCCTGGTTTGATTCCCATCCTAGTATTGTCACTGTTCACCTGCAATATCTGAAGATGGCAGAATTATATCACCGGAACCTTGTGCTACAAGCTAGTCTGTGTGGTATTCCTAGCAGTTGAATGCACGAGAAGTTTAAATAAAGTTTAAATTTTTCACAATTAATATTAGATATGGAAATAATAAATATGTAAATTATAACTACCAAAAAAAGTATATTTTATAAATTATTCTTAGTACAATAAAAAGAAATCAAAAAGGGATTGCATATAAAGTATTTCTTTGTGGTGAATAGTAAAATAATAAAATTAATTAGAAACAAGGATAATTATTTTAAAAAGATGCAAAATTGAAAAATATACAAAAAAAAAAAAAACTTGAAAAGATCAAGAAGTTCACAAAATAATAAAAAAAGATGGAACAAAAAAATAAAAGGGTATGATTTAGAGATTAGTAAAATAAAAATAAATTGTATGGTTTATATTTTAGTAGGTCATTAGAAGACATCATATATACTTCAAAACCACCCACCTTTAATATTAAAGAAAGTTTTCATGAAATTGATAGCCTCAGATTCCAGAAGAGTTCAAAAAACTGATGATAAATCTGCCATCATTCTCATGAAGACTTTTTGATATTAAAGATGGATGGTTATTGAAATGATTTATGGGATGGAAAATTTTGTTATATACGTGTGTGTGTATATATTTGAAAAAGTGTATTTGTTAATAAATGAAACTATGGTCATGAAAGAATTTGAATATAATTTATAACAAGAATTTTGTCTATATACATAAAATCCATATGAATGTTTGTCTATAAGGTCATCACAAATCAAATTGTAAATATTTTGTAAGGCTATCACGTATCAAATTCACAACCAATTAAAAAAAAACTTATGTTTGGCCATAATGCTGTCAAATTCACAATTGAAAAATAAATAAAAAAAACTTTAAATTTGTTTTTATAAATAAATAACTATACCTAACAAACTGTAATTTATATCATGGGCACTTTATGCAAAAGAAATAATTCCATCCTTTATATTAAAGAATCCATAAATTCTTTTAGTTGTCCATAATGCTGTCCAATTCACATATCAAATATAACAAGTATACTTAAAAATTTAAATTTAAACTCAGCTTTATTAATTTAGCTTTATAAAAACAATAGCCTTTCAGGCTAAGTACATGTCTTACTTTTATTTATATAATATTAAAATCTTTTGTTTAATTTACATTAAATCTTAAAAAAAATTTGTTAAAGCAATCAATTAAAAAAAAATAGTCTTTTTCATAGGCTAGATACATCTGGTTGTTACATAATTTTCTATTTTATATATATTTATAAAGTATTAATGGTGAGAATAAATTTTATAAATAACTACTAGAGAATACAGAAATACAGTTTTTTTAAAATTATCTTCAAATGAAAATCTTTTAAACTAAATTTTAAAATTTTCAATTGAAGATAGTTATGAAAATAACTGAAAGTACAGTGTTTTATAAGTTATTTATAAAATTTGGTACTGTTTATTAGCTAGTGTCAGCCGCTTGATGGCATTGCTGCTATGCAAAACACAGAAATATATAGCTAATAGAACAGTACCATAAAATTTATTGAAGCAGTTAATATATTATTGCTTTATTATTACAATAATTAATCTATAACAGACATTTTCTGTGATTTACATATACTTTGATTAAATGGATTTCAGTGACATTAAGAGGCATTGGCTAGTTAAGAAATGGTAAAAGTAATACAAGAAACTTATGCAAACTAAATGCAAATGCCAAATTTCTTGCACTCAAACATTTGACAATATTCTTGTTAGATAAATATGTTAATGATTATTCGTAATCATTTATTAGGCTAGAGATGATCATATGATTTTTAGCCTAGATATACAACATTAAATTTAATCAAAGATTAATATATCTTTTCTTATACACACAACTGAATGGTATCATGTATCCATTTCTATCAATCCTGTTTCCCAAATATATAGGTGTATTTAATAAAAAGGGCCTATAGAAAAGTTTATAACAATTTGAATGTAATACAATGCAATAAACTTTTATAGACACTGGGCTTATAAATAAATCTAAGTGTAATATAGTAAAAGTAATATTAATATTAAAACTTAATGCTGTTTAAAGCTATTTCACAGGCACAGAAATTCATTCATTTAAAAAATTTTCATAACAAAAATTATTCTTTACAATTACTTAAAAATCAAAAATCAAAGCTTTTGGAAAATTATTTACATAAAATACATTACATTAATTATTAACAACTTTGAGTTTTAAAAAACATTACTTTTTGTGAAATTCATTTTTTATTGCTACTATACGTTAAAGTTGTTTTATTTAAATAATCATATTTATGTAAATGTGTATATGTTATTAGCAAAGTTTAAATAAATTTAAATGATAAAAATAGCTACCTAAATATAGGATGAAGCCTAAACCACATTAACAAAAAACTTCTTAACATAAAACTGCTGAACTCAAAACACAACTTCACATAAAAAAAGATTTCAATTCCTATCAAAAGAAACATTTAATTTATCTCAATATCAAATCCTTTAGCATAATATATTATTTAATGAAGTGTATGTTACTTAATAAAAATTTTAAAAAATCTCCATCAAAATGAATCTTTCAGAACTGGCTTTTGTTGTTATTGTTACTAACAAAACATTTATTTAAGTAGCATATGGATTTCATTTATTTTTTCAAACAACTCACAAATGAACATGGCCTAATTCCAACTCCAAAAAGATGGAAAATCAGAAAATAATGCTCTAGAAGTCGATTTGATGGTATCAGCGAATATATAACCTAATATATAAATTAAGTAGAGTCATTCCTCAAATTAACCCACACAATAAGTCCCACGGACACACCGCCACCGTTGACAATAGAATGGATAACAAAACTAAAGGCAGAAATAATAAAAGACACACTCAAACTTCCTCAGAATAAAACAACAAAAATAACCTACTGGGAAGCCTATCACTTTACTAACAAATTACCTGAATCAGAACTCACATTGTGGAACATCACCAATCACGGAATACTAAAGAAGTTCAAAAGATGTTTCCTCAAACCTAAATTTTACAATTTCCTAGTCAAAACAAACTTGGAAGCTTTACCTACTAATTGGTTTCTGATATACCGCAGAGGCTTTAAAAACATAGATCCTATTTGCCAACTATGCAAGAGAAAAGAGGATACCATAACCCATATTTTAGAATAATGCAGTTCCCTTATGATTTCCGAAACACAATCCAAGCAATATACCAAATCAAGCAACCACTAACTACCCTAATCAGACATACCATCAATAATGGAGATTTCACAACTGTGAGAAGCTCAACCTTCTTTGCATTCAACCTGTGGTTTACAAGATGTGAAGCAGTGTACAACCCCAACAGCATAACTCTATCCCAATCTTATAGGAAGAAATTAAACAAGACAAGAATTTGTGGCCAGCTTCATGCACCCCAGATGACCTTCAGGCTCACGTGGGAAATGACCAATCTAAATAAATAAAATATGAAAAAGGGCGAGTTGCCACCAACAAATACTGACAGTAACTATGTAAATGCTAGCATTAATAATAACTAGAGCAACATAGATGAAACTTATTCGAAAACGACTAGCTTGGAACAAAACATGCTAAACAACACCTTAACTGATGTTCAAATAGTGTGGCAGGTTTAGAACTGGAATAATGAGCAAAAGAAAAGCTGAATGGGCAGTGATTTCAAGGTTGAACTTTTAGGAAATCACAATCACAATATAGGAAAGATGCCAAGACTATTTTTAGACATTATAGGACAACCTTTAGAACTACTTTTATAACAATGTATCCCTCTTATAAACATTTGTTACAATAATAAAGTCATCACTTTAATAAAAAAAGTTGGCTTGGTGATGACTATATAAATTAAACTGTAAAATATAAATGTCAGTAGCACTCTCCTTGCAGTAGTTGAAAGCCTGGTAATCAATAAATGCAAGAAGGTTTATATATAAAATCCCTATCTAATATACAGATCTTAATTGCGTCAATTGATTATTAAGGCTTGCACTGGATGGCAACTACTATATGGAAAATTTGCTACTGTTTTAACAGCTTGTATAAGCATAGAAAATGGTGCTCATGTGAAAATATAAATGTCTTTGACATAGAATATGCTAATTCATTGTTCTCTATTTGATATTTTATGAAGCTGCCCCGTTAACTTCCCCTGCAGCAAACTTTTCATTCAGGAAGACTTCAATATGTCTAAATGTAGCCCTCTATTATATCTTATTTCAGTCATATCTTACCAATTAAAATATCAATATTACACTTCCTTAGAATGTCTTTAAGGTAATCTTTATAATGTAAATGAAACTTGCGATTTCCATGAAAGCATGCTCAAGTTTATGATAAGATATTTTTTTAGAAAGCATTCTATTCACATGATCACTATCTTATACTAGCACATAATTGTTTATAAACAAAGCAAAACTCTCCAATACTGTATGGAGAGTTTTGCTTTGTTTAAGCATTCTATTGTTCATTTTATACCTGTCCAGTTCAATAAATTATGCTTAGCAGTGGTATCCTATAATATCACTGTTCGGAAAGCTGTAGAACATATTGATAACTCTTATAATCTTGTCATCATAGTTTTAATATTTTATAAAGAATCCTTAAAGTTTTTATGTTACACTAATAGCATGTCCAAGTCTCACTTCCATACTATAAAATCACAATTATATACACAACTACTTTAATTGCCGCAACCTATTTCACTGTGATAAAATAGTCTTTCTTTTAAAATAACCCATTAGAGTCTATGCTATATCTTAACATCTTACGCCATCTTTCTACTTATAAAGCTACTATGATACTTAAATTGGTTCACATGATTAACCCATACACTAAAGTTGCTAAAAATATTTTTTTCTATCACTGGCTGATAAAGGGCTTGAGTTTTTTAAAACATTAATTCATAAACCAATTTTTAAATGACATGTTATAAACATTACTTACATTCAGTTGATCCCTTTTTAAAATGGCAACAATTACACAATCATCACCATATTATAGATCCAGAAATCAAAAAAAAATTTTTTTTCTTTTTAATACATTCAAATTACAAATTTCACCATTAAAACTACATCTCATTCGGATTTCTGAGACATTAAGAGATCTATAAACAGTTCCAAACATTAGTATCATAGCCATTAGTTTTTATTTCAAATACCTCATATTTTCCATCATTACAACTAACACTTTTTCTCATTCCATCACTTTGATAAACAACCAACTAATTTTAAACAGTGCCCTAGACCTATTTAAATAATTGAATCAAGTAGTTTGATCAAATCAACAAAAGCAATATATAAATCATTCCTTCTTTTCGAGACTATAGTGTTTCTTGATTTTCTAAAACCACATCGAGTCTCTGGTAACATTTGGCCAGAAATACCTTATTCAACAAAATTCTTAAAGAGTACCATTTTGTAGTGGATAATAATGATAATCCATAATAATTACTGCAGTCTTATCTATTCTCTTTATTTTTATAAATTATAACAATAGAAAAACATTCTTAAGATCAGGTGCCACAATTTCATGGCTTCATATAATCCTAAAAAATATCAATATTTTTGAAGTTTTCATCACCATATTTTAAAACCTTTTTAGATATCTCATCTGCACTTGTAGCTTTTCCATTTTTAAAATTACAAAGAACTGTTTTAATTTCAATAAATCAGATATCTTTGTTCAAATCTAAATGATTAGATAAAATGGATATATCATTAAAAATCATCACCTCAATTCTTATATCATTATTAAGAGATGATCAAAATATTCCATTTGTTTACAATGATCATGTGAGAGAACGTCAATGGATATAATAAAATTGTGATACTGTTTGTTTCTTAGGTCCATGTTACTTTCTAGCATTAAAAAGATCTAAAGTAACCATGATCGGTAAATACATATCTTTTGCAATTTAAATTCACCAATAATTTTACACCTTATTAGTCACAAAACTTGCCCTTTTAAATCTCTATATTTATTATAAAGCTTCATATTTAACTCATTATTCTGCCTGCCTAATTCTTTTTAATTAAGTCCCTAACAATAGAACAATTGTCAGAGACCAAGAATATATTTTTTAAAAAAAATCCATGCTTCAGTAACATGATAATTCTGAAAGTCCAAATTAGCAATTTTAGTGTTTAATAGTGGTTGAAATTTAACATAAATACTAGATGCCTCCAAAAAACTAATATCAGGATTCATGAAAATAGTACTGGAATAAGATCTATTCTTTAATACAATTATCACTTTAACATGGAACACAATAATGTATGATATTTTTAACAATCTGTGACTTCTAACTGCTTGTGTAATATGGACCTTTTTTGCGTTCCGATTCCTAATCATAAAGTAATCTATTATGAGCTACTGTTTTGAACATCCATGTTCCTTTTTAGTGATTTTTCTATCTAAAGTATTTGTGATAATCAATCTTATGCTATGCAAATTCAATAACAATAGATATGTGAGTTTAAAACATTTGGTTAGTCTACTCTTTGTACCAACATGTGTATTAAAGTTACCAATAAGAAAAAATTGATTTTTTAATAGCATTGAGACAGTAAAACTACAAACATATGCATGAATACGATGATATTAACTTTTCAAGGATATATAGAGGAATTAAAAAAAAAAAAGATAGTTAATTAAATCTTATAGCTACTTCAACACCATCCAATCTCCTTACACTGGTTGATCTGCCATTTTCAGAAATGTTGTAGCCAATCTACTTATTCTATTAAACTTCCTCCCTCTGGAATATGAGTTTCACTACGAGCCACTATATCAATCCTAAATCTTAAACCGTCAAACATCACATGATCACCATTCTTTATGCTTACACAAGCTGTTCTTCACAGAGGCAACTCTCCATACAGTAGCATCACTCAGTGCAAGCCAGAGTAATCAATGGATGCAGGAAGATTTTTGCATAAAATCCCTATGAGTAGGTACTAGATAAGGATTTTATGCAAAAATCCTCCTGCATCCATTGATTACTCTGGCTTGCACTGAGTGGTGCTACTGTATGGAGAATTTTGCCTCTGTGAATCCTAAATCTTGATTGCTCCTTAGCTATAAATGCTGTCTTCCATTCAGTTTTCGAAGAGTTTGCATCACATAAAGTTTGCATACTCCAAGTAATTAGAAATAATTGTAATATCAATAGTAATGGCAAAATAGAAGGAAGACGATAATAAAATCCAAATTTAACTAATTATTGAAACATTATAAAGCAATTTGTAATGATTCCAAATTGGAAATAAATTTACCAGTGATCCGGTTAAGTTCTTCATCTATTCCACAGAATGCACTAATCTTAGTCACCAATTGCATGGATCATTCTATTTCTGAAACAGAAAATGTAGGAAAGGGATTGGTTATTAAGTAGATTAGTCAGACTTTCCCATAACACTAGAAAGATATGATCAATTAGTGCTAACTCAAAAAGGGATCTCTTTTTCAAATGCCTGCCAAAAATTTCCTCAAATAATCAAAAAGTTTTGGAGATGTTGAGGAGTCTTACAAATTAATTCTGGAAAAGATAGAAAAATAAATCTATCATAAATCATTATATTTAGATATTAAGTAAAAAAAAAAATATGTATAGAAGGTTTAAAAAAAAGTTCAAAATTTTAAAATTGCAGCTAGTGTTTTGTTAACTAGTTTGAAAAAATTGTAAAAAATGAATGGCATTTACCTATTTTTTAAAAAATTCTCGATAAAAACACTGAACCATTAACAAAATATGTATTTTGCAATTTGTAAAAGAATAAATTTTGTTTTTATGTAAATGAGGAAAATTGTTTTACTTTTTAAATTTTTTTTTTTTTTTTTTAAATTTCTTCAACACAAAAATTTAACAAAAAGGCTAAAATTGTATTGTTTATTTATATTTTTCATTAATTAAGATTTTTAAAATAATTAAGTTATATGATTAGAATGGAAAGTGGTATATACACCTGAATAATGCAGAGCTCATTATAATTTAGAATGTAATTCTAAAATTGAGATGTTAAGTAATTTATACTAAGAGAATGAAAAGTGGCACCAAATTATCTCAGAAAATGGTCAAGAGGTACCACTTGATATTCAGTTTGTGCCATATGAACTATTAGTTTCAACACAATCCTTCTTTGGTTAACAGAAATCTGGATAATATAAATAAATAATGGAAGTCATTAGCTTTTTGTCTTAATAAGTTTCGACCTTTTTCATTAATGATTATTAAAATGAACCCATTTCCCCACATCAATCATTTATAATTGAACAATATAAAGAGCAAGTAAAAAAAAAAAAGAAACATTAACACACCTTATTCTCTCCTATACTAAAACCACATTTTATAATCAGCGGTCCTAATTTTTAAAACCGATTCATTTTTAGAAATAAATTATAAGCCCAAAAAATAAACATATATAATAATGATTACTTTGAAAACAATTTAAAGAACGAAAAAAACAAAAATAAGGAAATAAAATATTTATTTGCATAAAATACGCACACAATCTTAAAACTTTTTTAGAAGAATTAAAAAAGTTTGTTTGTTTTTTCAAAAAAAAAAAACCCATAATATTCAACAGTATAAAGCATTAAAATATCTACAAATAAAAACTTCATATTATGTACAAAAATTTAAAAAAACGAAAAGCTTGTAAAAAGCATAAAATAAATTATTATACAAAAATGTTGCTTAGCAACATAGAAGAGATTACGAAAGCCAAGGGAGTATAGCTTGTTCAAAGACAGTGTAGTTGCCATGCCAACTTGTATGTGCTACACTGTCAAAGCTGTACATTTTGATAGCTTCTCTTTTGTCAAGAGACTTTAATCCGAAAAGATCATTTGCATAAATCTAAAAAAAAAAAATAGTATTTTAGTTTAAAAGATTAAAAAGAAAGAAGGATTAATTATTTTAATAAGCTACTGTGCAAAAATTAAAGACTAAATCTATTATCATACAAAAACATAAACTCTCATATTTTATTTCACAACATTAACATAAAAATAATAAAGTGGAGCTGTGAACTAAGATGTATCTAACTACATGACTTCAATTATATGCTATTCAAAGATAAATGTAAATAAATAATTAAAAAAAACCTTTAAAATTTGCAAATTTTACAATATCCAGCAGCCATTTTTCCTTCTCTGAGTGCCATATGCAATTATGCATATAAAAAAAAATTGTAAATAAATTTTAAAATACACAAGTAACTATTTTTCTGTCTTGGAGCACCACAAACAGTTATATACATTGATAAAATTTCTTCAGTTTATGTTGAAAGTGCATATATTTTATTCTTCCTTTATTATTTTTTTCAAATTTGATGCGTAATAAAATATTTTCTAAAAGTAATTGCTAAAAGTTTTACAAAATTTTAGAACACACTTAAAATTAACATTTACTAACCTATTATGTTTCTATAAGAGAAAAGTGATTAAAAAATGAATATTGCTCAGAGCATATTTAAAAACAAGAAAAGTTACATATTTTGCTATTTACCTTATTTTAAAAATAAAAATATGATAGTTTTTTTTTCCTTTTTTGCTTCAGTCAATGCATGAGTAAACACAGTCTCCGTAATATATATATAAGTTATGCCCCCTCACTTAATTATTAAAAACTATTGTGACACATACATATATATATATGTGTTGCATAAAATGATTAAAAATAACATTCAGGGGAAAAAATGATATCCTTTTTTTTTTAATTTTAAATAAAAAATAAAATAAAAAAGAGACCATTAGTTTACTAGATAAAATATATTTTTCTCTTTAAATAAATCCATAGTCTGATTAGAGCCTATTAAAAATGTAGAAATTTTTTAGATTTAATATTTTAAAAGAAAATTTTTATGCTCTTTTAAGTAAAAAAGGAAATTCCAATGAATTTTGAAAACAAAGAAAATAAATTATAACTTAATTATCAAAACTATTTAATTAGAGATCAAATTAAATATTAAATATTTTGCAAATTACCTGATCAGAAGGAATTATGTTTATTAGAAATTAGTATTTCCAACTGATTAGATAATAAGTTTAAATAATGTGCAATTAAGAAAAGTGAAGATTAACTAATTAATCAAAAAAATCTGAAAACTAATTAATAATGTGGATAGTCTCAAACAATTGGTGGCAAATGTATAAAAGATATACATTTTCTATTGTTCTTTATTCTGATGAATTTTGCTGAGAAGAATCTATGCTTCTGTTATGTTTTCCATTAATCTTTTGACTGCTTGACTCGTCAAAAAATGAGAAGATTTGTCGTCACTCTAAATCGGCTACTTTTTATCCCACGTATACATATTATATGTCATTCGAAAGAAAATCAAAAGTTCTGTAAGATGGTGCCCTCTTCAGAATTATTTTACAAGTAAAAAAATCAATAAAAATGATCATATATGTCAAATAAAACCAAAGCACCGCCTCCTCACCACCTTTTCTTGAATCTTATTGGCTGTACAACTTCTGTCAAAAAGGGAAATGGCTGCCAAAAAGTAAAAAGTTACGTTCGTTTTGATTTTTATTACGAAAATGATAAACGAATGTTTACAACATTTTAAACAATATTTGAATTGAATTACAAATTATTATTGATAAAATAATACTAAAAATCAAATTATTTTAGAAAAATAGTTAAGATATTAGCAAGAATTATTTATTTATTGCTACATATTTATCATAACGTTAAAGTGAAGAAAAAAAAAAGATTGCTGACGCAATCTTTTTTGTTGATTGAATAGCGGTTACTTTTATTTCACCGCAATTGAATATTTTTTAAATTATAAATCAAATTTTATTTTTGAAAAGACTTTCGTTTACTTTCGTAATCTGACAATTTAGTAATACACTTTTTACAAATGAAACTAACGTATTTATATTATTAAAAGTGATCTATTTTAACAATAGATTTTGTTAAAGTTGTGAGTTGGCCAATTAAAAGTTTTGATTTTTAACTCATTCAAACAATTAAATAATAATCGTTGAAAGGGTTAAGAGTCCACCATCCAGTTTGCTGTCAGTTTAGTCATTTGCTGTACACACTCTATTGACCACGTGCCATTCAAAGTTTCCAATGCATCAATTGAAAATGTATAGCTCTATACATAGACATTTTAACCTTACATGTACTGCTAAACCACAGAGGGGTGTTTGTTCGATGTTCACCACCCAGTTTCTTCTACATTTGACCACCTGGCATATAGTAAATATCATTGACTGCCACTTCTGAAATACGTACCCTTAATTATAGAAAATTACTGCTGAACAAGACACAAGATATATGTTACCCTGGAAAAGAGGAATGACCAATTGCCAAAAAATCTAGGACTGCCCATTAATGAACTCCATCATGTTTAAAAAGACAGAAGTTCACTCCAGAAGCAAAGCTAAATCAAAAACCTAGGTAAATATAACGATAACGATAAATTCAAAGCCTAGACAAACTTTTATTCTTTTTCAAACTTAATAAACTAAAAAGTAATTGAGGTTTTTTTTTTTACCCCTATTTAGAAATTGACTAATCCCAAGCAAAGAATTCTATAATTAACATGATTTAATTTACTTTTAATTTTGACTGTGTTAAAAGTTTTTTTTGGTGTGGGTAAATAAACATGTTATTTTTAATTTGTTAATTTTGGCTTGGTTCTCTTTCTCCATACCTTAAAGATATAACATTTAATTATCATATAATTATATATGCGTATTGTAAATATATTTGGTCTGATAGTCTAATTGAAATCAATTTCTTGCTCTTTGTGCTAGTCAGGTAAATAAAGTACTGGAAGTTTTTAAAACCCTTCTTTTGTTGATATTCTAGTCTTTTTTGATCAGATGGTGTCTGGGAATCATCCCAATAGAAATAAAAAATATCCACAGAAGAAGTGTTTGCTTCTTGCAGTTATAGAATGAATGCAATGGTCTAGAAATGTGGCCGCAGGTCGTATATTTTATACCATCCCGGTCTGATCATTGGTATGGCTAATAGGTAAAAATATTAACCATATTAACTCCTCTGCTTAAATAACGGGATCGCAAATATACATAAATATCAATTTAATTAAGATCATGTTAGTGTTGTTAATATGTTTCTATTATACTATATTATTATTATTATTATTTAAAATTTTGTTTATGAATGCATAATATAAATAAAAAAAAAGCATGTTATATATGTATATGTGCATGTTGAAAAATAATGTACATTTGCAGTTCAATAAATAATACATTTTCTATTCTCACTAATGTTTATCAATAAAAAGTGAGCTAATATATGTTACATATGTCTGAATGCAAGAGAGGCTTGGAACAAAATATAATGTAATTTGTGGCTTCACTGTACTTTACAAACTTTAGAAAGTTAGTGGAGTATTTCAATACACCAAAGATGATTAATTATCTTCATTTTCTAGTTTTAAACTCTAGATCAGAAGTCACTGAATGTCTTAAGAGAAAGATTTTATCAAGAATAATGGATGGAATGGATAGATTTTACATCATACCAAATCCTCATAAAATCTGTTTATTTTTTTTTCTCATCAGCCAAATTTTAAATTTCTTTCTTGAATTATCAATATTATAACATTCTTTATTAATAAAAAAAAAAAATTAATTACTGGATATAAACTATAAAAAGTGAATTAAGATTAGTGTTTTTTGTATTATTCTTTTTTCTTTAGTTTTAAAAAAAATCCTTTTTTTTAATAAAATGGACACAAATATTTGTGGCCCAAACTATGAAAATTGAAATGTTTAGTATTGTAACGTTTATTTATATATGTTGCAAATATATTGGCATTTGGTAAAAGCTAAAAAATAAAAGTAAATTTAGATTTTTTTTTGACTAATTTTTTTTTAAAAAAAAAAAAACGTACAATGAAAGTTAAATTATTCTTTCGTATTTTTTTAATGTAATTAGAAATAAAAGTAGAATTGGAGAGAACAAAAGAATTCCAAAAGTAAAAAAAAAGATAAGCTAAAAGAAAAAGTTTAGCTAATTAAACATGGTCGAAAAACTTGATAAAAAAATGAGAATTTAGTAATTAAAAAATGATAAAGACTGTATAAGATTATAAACACAAATCACCATGATAATAGCATGCGCAGAAGTCTGAAAACTGGACCTCTAGTATAAAATGGAGGGGTTCGGTTGGAGGAACGGTCTTGATTTGCCTGATATTCTTTTGGTTGGTTTTGGATTAAAGAATCCAGACCACTCTACAATGAAAAAGTTCTTCATACGAGAGTAAACCAGAGCTTTAGTTGACATCATTACCGATGGATACCAGAGAAGCTTACGCGACTAGCCTATGGAACCAGCACCAAGATCAACTAATAATCAAAGGCAGTGAGCTCATTTTAACCCCGAAAATCTATGCATAGTTATCTACAACCATCATGAATTCACTAAAACTTACCGGTAAGACTACTTATTCCTGATTGTGACAAAATTAAGCATTTGCAAACAAGTCTTAAAATAATCCCGATAGAGACTTTCATTTTTTCTGTACAAGAGACTTTTGTTTATACAGGAACTTTTTAATTAATTATTTTATTTTATTGATTGCATCATGTTTGAATTAATCTGTGTTCTCTCTAATTTACTTGATTAGGAATTCTCATTTTAACATAAACAGATTTTTAATCTGTTATAATAAAAATATTTCTAATATCAATTTTCATTTGTGCGTTATTAATAACAGTCATTATTTTTTATTATTAAATTTATTATTAGTTTAATAAGATTTAAAATGTAATTTACCTTTGCCAATATGTTTCAATAAGCCCAGGAATAATAATCTTAAAAAAATAATTCTCGTTACGGTATGATGTAATACCGATTAGTTTAAAACTATTTTTTTTTATTCGTGAGACGTTATTTGACTATTTCAGTGGACTTTAGAATAAAAGGTCCTGGTGCCCATATTAAATAAATTAAAAGCTGATTTCATCAATAGCATAATTCTCAACAATTAATAGGCCGAGTTTGATCAGGAAATATAGTTATGTTTTTAGAAATAGAAATACAACTTTCTTCTTTTCGACATAACTTGATCAACTCGCGCGCAGTTTATATTAGCGTGTAGAGGCCTAACAAAATGTTATAGTATATTATTACATCCCCCGGACTCATACAGCAGCGGAGCTAATCTGCTGTTCAAAAAAATAGCAATTTTTAAGAGAGTTCAAAAAAAACGATTCTCATTGTTTTATTGATATCACAAAACAGAATAATTAATAAATTTAAGCTCATGAATATGATGATTTTGTGCCACAAAATTTAAATTTTGATTTTAAAAATCCCTGAATTCTTAAAAAATGTTCATGGGTTATGATTTGGAAATTCTTGCTCTATACTAAAGAAGTCTTACCATTTGTTTTTTCATATCTACAACCGTTTTCATCATAAAAACCAAAGAAACTTGATTGCCGCACGGTGTGATTACACCATCATCCAGGTCACTCAATTAAAATTAACTTTTTCAGTTTCATAAAATTTGTGCGAATTCCTAAAATAAATTAGAAGATTTAATAATTTAAAAACTCAAAAAAAAATTTAAACAATGCCCATACCCAAACATAGTGGGAAATAGTTTTTCAACTTACTTTCAGATGTTTCAGTCAATATTTCATTATTAATCATTGGTAAAACCTTGCAGTATCTAAATAAAGTTTGTGCTGATGAGGATCTAAAAAAAAAAAAATTTTTTTTTTAAAATTTTTTTCAAAATTTAAAAGTATTATAGATCTTCCATATCCACTAACATTTGATTCAAAGTCGTTTTGCAGATAGATGAAAAGCATGGATTACAGCAAAGCATACATATCATATATGCTTAATATATAGAGAGATACAATATAATTTGCAGATTTTAATTAAAATAATTAACAAAAGAATACAATGCAATTATAAAAACAAGAGTAACCACATAATAAGAAAATGGCTTGATATAATTCATGACAACAGGTGTGTATCCAAAATTTAAGAATTCAAATTTATATATTTTAATTTTTTATTTAATGTTTTTTTGACTGTGGTTACTGAAACTCTGAATGGTGAGTCAATGGATACAGAGGGACCACAGTAATTATAGTGTACTTACCATTCCAATAGTCAGCTACCAGAAAAATATTGACCGTAATAGAATAAAATATCCTGAAAAAAAAGCGAGCTAATTTAGCAATAGTCACAAAAAAATTCAGTATACAAATAAATACTTTTTTTCTTCACTATTTGAAGAAATATTGTTAATACCTCAAAGTTACTATTTGCAAATTTTTCACTTAGTAAGAATTCAATATACATCTAATTATAAACATGGATATCTTCATGCTTAAAATATTCCAATAAAAATTTGATATATAAATAAAGTGAAAAATAGCTTACTTGTATAGATTCCCCTTAACAGCTTGAGGAAAAAGACGCTTCAAGTAATCTGTTTCTAATAATAAGTTAAATTAGCTTACTAAACACAAATCATCAAGGTATAAAATCTTATTTGTATATTTAAAAAAAAAAAATTACAGCATTTTAAACTTACCACCATATTGACCCATTTGAGGGGAGCTCAGAGAGATGAAGGTATCAATGTTGTGATAATCCAGCATTGATATTACACCTCTAGCGATTAAACCACCTGGCGAGAAAAATATATACATATTAACAATAGCACCAATAGCAAAAACAATAAAATACATAGTTAAAATAAGTAAACAAATATAAATAGAAATATATAATAATATTAAAATAGGCAGAACTCTCCAAGCCAGAGTAATCAATGGATGCCAGAAGGCTTGTGCATAAAATCCATCTAGTGCCTACTGATCCAATATCCCCAAACTAGTTTTAAGCTTGTGGCATCCATTGATTACTCTGGCTTGCACTGAGTGGCACTACTGTTAGGACAGTTTTGCCTGTTTTAATAACAGTTATGAGCAAGCATAAGAAATAATGATCATGTGATGGTTAGTGGTTTAATATTAAAATATATTGTGTGACTAATTTGGTGCAAATCCTTTTTAAAAAATACATGAGAAATATTATTTAGATCTATTAAAACACTCATATATTGATGTATTAAATAATTCAGGCCCAAATGTCTTCTACTAGATTCCTTGAAAAAAAACTTGGTAAAACAAATTGAAATCTATTAGAAAGATGAGTATTGATAATAGAAACTCCAGGATACTGCTGTGTCCAGTGGCACTCTATTGCCTGCTGGATTGCAAATATATATATAACACAAATAATTACTAATTAATGAAGCAGCTCGGCAAGTAAATTTAAATAAGAATTTATTTACAGAATTATATGGAGATAATCAACCTTGTTTAATATATATAAATATATGACATGTATATAACACGCTATATAAATAATAATAAGGGCCCGAATGCATACTAAATAATAATATCAATTTGTTCTGTTATACAGTTCATAGGTTTACTTTTGCACGTCCGGAGGTAAACCTTTTCGCAAGGCTAAGTGAAGGAAGGAGCTGACTGGAGTCCCCGAGGAAATGGCACATCTGCCTTTCAAAAGCTTCACTTAGCAAGTGTCTGGTCTCAGTTCTATTCTAAATCTGTTTCATCCTCTCATTGTTTTTTGTGTAGACTC
>JAQFVV010008584.1:0-27186 GCA_028023455.1 Epiperipatus broadwayi | reverse complement strand
GCAAAGTTCAAGTATTCCATTTCCTGGATATAGAATAACAATTTCCTTTCTGTTAATGGCATTTTTGTCTTTTGTGATAAAGTAGGGCTCTTTTAACTTTCTTCTCAAATCATTTCCCTCTCTGCAGACTATGTTGATTATTTGTGGTTCGCATGTATGTCCTGCAAGTCTTTGGTGTTGTCCAAAAGTGGAATTGTGTGCTGGATCAGATTGTTCCTTAGTATACAAGTATTTATGTTGAGATAATCTAATTTCCAATGCTGCTTTGGTTTCCCCATAGTATGAGGCTTTACAATTTTTGTTAGAGTATAAGATATTGTAGACAGCTTACATAGTTTGAGTGAGAGTTAATCAGCCTTTTGTGTTATTGATTAGCCAGTTGGAACTAGAAGGGGTGTGAAAGCACAACTGAAGCTTCTATTGAAAATTGCACAAAATTTTTTTGTGCATGTTCAGTATGTATGGCAATAATAGCCTCTGTCCATCCACATTGAGTGCGTTGTTGGTCATTCTGTTTCGAAACTATATAATCTTCCTGTTGACAATGCGCTGCTTAAAATCTATATTTAATAAATCCTCCCTATACGGTGCTAAATTAAATTTTTTGTCAGCTTCGAACTTGCACAATTGATGGATGTGTTAGAATTGGGTTGAATGTGACCTCTTACTTCAAAAGGTTTGACTATCATCTTATAGTCCAGGTATGTGTTTTCAAGTTGTACTTGTATATCCAGATATTTCATTTGTTTGTGTCTTCCCATTGTATGTTTAATGTTAAAAGTGACCTGTTTTGTAATTCATTTTTGATTTCATTGATGACTTCTGCCTTAGTAGCCACAAACAAATTGTCCACATATCTGGTATAAATTTTGAATTGTGTGGTATTCTCATAATGTGGCAAAATGTGCTCCTCATAATGGTTTATCACAATGCTGGCAATGATTCCACTAATTGGTAGGCCCATTGGCCATCCATCCTTCATGTGGTACCATTGTTCATTAAATGTTGCCATCATATTCTTGTCAAGCCAATTCAAAAACTCAACTATGAAAACAATCCGCACCTAGTCTAGGTTCCTGTGCGACATTTCTTCTTTGACGATTTTGATGGATTTTGCTCTGTCAATGGATGAATACAGCTCCATTATGTATATTGATGCCAAGCCTTATGTTTGGGCTCAATTCTATATCCTTGATTTTTGAGACACAATCGATAATTTTATTGCATATTTACCAAAGCCTACAGTTTCAATTAACCATCTGTTTACCAGCTTGGCCACCTTGAAATAATGGACTCCACCAAAATCTAGGATTAACCATAATGGAATGTGTGACTTATGTGTTTTTGCTTTGGCAAACAACCTGGGTGATATTGAAGATGAGAGGTATAATTTATAATATTTTGACTTTGAGAACACCTTGTTGCAGTGTGCTTGTAGAATGGACATTATGAATTTTTCTGTTTAAGTTATTATTAAAATTCAGCACCCTTTGAAATTTTAGTTTGCTAATTTGAGCGTAGATTTTATCAATGTAATCATCTTTCTTCATCATTACAAACCTATTGCCTTTGTCTTCTTGCATGCATACGGTGCTTTCATTTTCCAAAAATTGTTTGGTATTAAATATTTTTGATTCCCAATTGTTCATGCAAATGTTGAGAGAATTGTGTTTTATGTATTTGGCTAACTGTACAACATAATTGTCTCTATTCTCATTTCTTGCCAAATCTGCTTCGATGTCAGCTATTAGTTCTAGTTTTGGGTGTTTCCATTTTCCATCAACATATCTTAGTCCCTTTTCAAGTACATCTTTGACTTCATCATGTGGACTTTTGTCTGTAAGATTTATAAATGAAGTACCTTTGTTTTCATCAATGTGAATATCTTGTTTATTTGCCAAAAATACAAATTTTCTAACAAATTTCCGCTTGAGTATTGTGTTTAATTTGCAACATATGTTATATATATATTATAATGGTCGGGGTGTATTATGGTCTTACCATATCTGCCATACAAGGACGCCACCAGGCCATTCGAACTTGGAAAATTTATACAGTAGGCAGATACTTACTGTTAAGATCCAAATTTTATATTGACCATTAGCCCATGCCACTAGCTCAAGGAAATGAAGAGATTCAATATATATAAATTCTTATTTACAACATTTCAATAAATACTTAATAAAAAAAAAAGCCACTATCAGTAATAACACACAAAAAACATTTATTAATGCACATATATAAATATTTAAAATTGAGGAATAAATTTAGACTTTACTATTAATTTAAAATTTTAAATATTATTTTAGACAATCCACACAGATGGACATTTTAATAACATTTTATACTTTAGAATATTGAATATAGATAGGCTACATAAATTACTCAGTTAATTTGGAATTTATCATTAACTAAATTACTCAGTTAAAACTTTCAAAATCAATCATTCAATCTCAGACTAAAAGTTTGCAGCCAGCCCAATGCCTACTACCAGGCATATAGATGCAACAAATGCAAAATGAAGATGCTAACATAAAACCATGTTGTCATCTGCAATGAGATATTATTTGAAAGACATGATCCTCGTCCAGTACAGGAATATGTGTCTGTCTGGCAAAGGAATCATGAAATAAAATATTTAAAGAGAAATGCTACATATGGGGAGAGTGGTTTATTTGCCAACTTATAGTCCCTATCCATAGAGCTAAAGGAAGTCAACGTCACAGGAAATACATCTGTGTACATTGCAACGCAATGACTATGCCTTTGGGTCATAAATTCAGTTGGGCTTTGCCCTATATGCTAACACGCTTCACATTGCATTAATATAAACACCCATATATCTCTATTAGCATCAACCTAACCACAAGACAAATAGTCTGAAATTTAAACCCCTCCAAAATAAACATAAACGATTGAAACATAAAGTTATTAACTGAAAATTGCTGAGGGAAATTTACAAGAAAGTAAATCCAATGACACTCATCATAAGTGATGCATTGACAACAACAACTTAAAATATATACCAGTAAATACGTTTAGACACTCAGCATGAGGTGTTATATTTATCAATATATATATATTTCACACAAATGAAAATCTTAAAAAAAAAATACTAATATAAACATTAATGAATCTATGCAGCTATCTACACCCAACTTAAATTTAATACATTTTAATTAACACATCACAAAAAAAATTGAAATGATTAATTAAACATATGCATAAAAAAATTTATTATTATTAATTGATTTGGAATTTTCTTATTTTCAGTTACTAATTGCAAATTTGAAAAAGTTCATATTAGATAAACATATGAGTTCATAGTTTACGGATTCTGCAGATTTAATGGTCCATCTTCATGATCACTTTTGAAGATTGTTGGTCCTTCTTTGAAATGAAGGCATTACTTGCCATTCATTTGGTCAAGAACTGTCATCGGGAGGCCTCAGCTGGTTGTCAAGAAATTAAATCTATTGCAGACTCCTACATCATGGAGTAGTTATAACGGTATATTAATAGTCAGCTCTAAGAACTCATGAATTCAATTATTTTGGCTTTTATATTTTTATTAGCCTCTTATCAGCATTTTCCGGATCGATCGAACATGATGTCACTGATTCTAATGTTCCATTTTTGGTCCATGTTGTGGCTTCGTGCTTGCATTGGTCAATCTAATTTTTTTCTCTTATCTGACCTTTTAATTATTTAACTGAGTAATCTATGTAGCCTATCTATACTCAATATTCTAAAGTATAAAATTAAATGCTTTGCATTTAATTAATAAAACAATCATTTCCATTTTAAGATTAAAACATGATTTTTTTTTTTAAAAAAATTGAATCTAATTAACATTTTTCCTTTCATTGCTTTTAAACAAAAATATTAATCTTTATTTTAAGATCTTTATTTTTTTTTACAAAAAGTACTTTTAATTACCTTTTTTTCTTAAAATAGTTTTAAAGTTTTCCATCTGTATATACATGTTAACATAACTCAGTTTTTAATAAAACACTTGTTATTTAGGATTTATTTTCCCATTTATGTATTAATTTTAAAATAATGTAATGGCATATGTATACTGTTACAATATATAGGGGGATAGGAGTGTTGCTGATCATTCTAACTTTCCACTTAGTTTCTTCCCTTAACACATTTCTGCATCCCTTTATCACAAAATTAAATAAGTGAAACTGTACCTGCTTGCGGATCTTGTTATGATTATATATTGTTTGATTTATGTTAATTATACAGCAATTTGGAATTAGTTAAAAAATCTAGTCTTTGTTGAAATTTGCTAAAGGAAAGATACACCTTCAATATTTGCTTATTCCTTGTTATTTGCTCCATATCAAATCCAATGTTGTAATACGAACTTAATAAACATGCAAAGTTTAAAATTAAGTTTGTATTATTAATATATTATGTAATGTTGTGTTTATTTTGGATTACAGACCCAATCTACAGAAAATAATACTAACACTAGTATTACAATTAAATATAATATTTATTACATTCACAAATATATACAATACATAATAATATGATTATAATGTGAACTCTTGGATGGCTTGTGGTTCTACCACTTCCAATTACACCCTGATAGCTTCCCTCAAGGGTAGGGAGAATGATTCTTTTGGCTGTACAAGACAGCTTGTCTTGAGTCAACAGTAGTCTTAGCAGCATCTGGTCCCTCTGTGAACTTGCCTAATTGTGTGGACAAATAGCATATTGCTATTGTAGGAATGCTTACTGCTGTTCAGGTTAGCAAAACTTCCCTGGAAGAATGCATACAGTCTTTGTAAGACAGACGTTATCTCTCTTTTTCTCCCAAAAGGTTAACATTTATAGCCAGATCCCTGACCTTACTGAAAACATTCAGATTCAGCGAGCGTCATTGCATATTGGCCTGTACTAATCATTGGCTATGTGTTTGGCTGTATATCAGACTATTGACCAGCAGCAAACAATTCCTAATCCGATCAAATAAAGAAGGAATATGGAAGTCTACTTCTGAGGAAAAGGTGAGATATAACATACAACTTACATGAAATTAATTAGAATTTAAATAAATGTTTAATAACAACTCATTTAATTGATCATAAAGACTTGTTATTTACCATTAGAGTAAGAGTAGCAAGCAAAATAAGCATAATGTACTTGTCAAAATTACTTAAATATATATAAATTAAAAAAGAAAAAAAAGTATCAAATGCATTGTATTTGCATATTATAATCAATATTTAAGTTTTTTTTTACAATATCTTCGATGCAGATCTAATAAGATCACTTTATATACAAATATTATGCTAGCTATGGCATTTTTTCCACCTCCAGATGTGACAATTTATTAAGTGTGGAAGACATGTCCTTTGAAATCACTTAAAACATTTTCAATTAGTGCAGTCAAATTATTTACATAAATATTAAAGGTAGGAATCTTTTTCAGTTTATTTGTATGCAATTTTGTAATAGTTTTTTTAAAACTGAAAATACATTTAAGTTAACAGTTTTCTGCTGAATAAAATTTTCATTTTTTTTTTCAATTCTACATTTTTATACATGTGCCATAAGGTTATGAGATGTTTTAAAATTGGGAAAATGTTATTTTTAATTTAGATTTAATAATTTTTGATTATACAAAGTTCATTATTATAAAATCTTTTTTTTAAAGAAAATAACAATTACAATAATTAAATTACGATATGAAGATCATTATTTTTGCTGCAAGCAAAGTACTGTTAGCAAAAATTTTAATTCACTAAAGTGAGTAAATAAAGTGTACAAGTGATATTAATGTATTTAGTTGTCATATATCATTAAAATATGATTTTAATTATTTATTATACTGAATGGAAACACATTTTTGGGGCTTTGTAATATGATGAAAATCTTTGGATATATCATTTAATGAAGAACTGATTTTTTTTTTTTTTTGCAAAGATGCTGAATGAAAATGAAATCATATTTTAAGTTTATAATCAAGGTATTGTATACAGTATTAATATTATGTATTATTAATAAACTCTATAGTATATAGTTTCAGTATGAAAGTTACTATTTTACTTTTGGATGACATAACATTAATAATCACCAGCCTTACAAAATGGCCACCAAAAAAATGTTTGTTTGTTTTTTTTTCATTTTTTAAAAATTGTTATAGTGAATAATTAATTGTAAATCAAAACAGTGGGGACAAATTGATGATGATTGCTACATGAATACTCGCACAAAGGTCAAGTGATAATGGGGTATAAGTGTACTTGGTTACACAAACTTCCCATTATTTAATTGAATATCAATTTATTACTTTTTTCCTTTTCTTTATTAATTTCTTTATGTGAAATAATGTTATATTAATTCAATGTCATAATATCCTAACTTGTGCCTATCTCTCTATTTAAGTTAATCTACACTTTCCATCTGCCTTGTGACCAAATCATAGTCATCACAATACATGTGTGGTGTTTGTTAGTCATCATGATTATTCTTTTTATCATATAACTTTTATTGTTGAATAAAAAGACAGTGTGCTGTAGATTAAAATATTTTCTATTGTTTCAACACACCCACATATGTAAAACACAGATGCTTTTTTATATGTATATAATATATAAATAAATCAAAATTATAATATGAACAAAATTTGAAGAAAAAAAGTTATTAATAATAGATTGGGTGGATATTCACTTTATTTTACTGAGTATGTGTTCACTTATGCATGTACTGCAGAAATAAGAATAAGAAAAAACAACTAACTCCTACCATATATATATATTTAAAAGTGTCATAGCATCGTCCGGGACGCGAACCTGCAACCCGGGCAACTTCCTGCAAGTGCAAGGTAATTGCGCTGACCTCTCGACCACCAATGCAAGACAACATATTTTTATCTTTAAAATGAAGTAAATTGCAATATTTTCGATTTTTGTCTGATATTAAACACACTCTGGGCAATATTCTTTTTTTTCTTCTCTTTATCAAGAAATTATAACCTCTCTAATTATATTAATGTTTTTAAACAATATTAATTTTAAATATTGTATTCTTAAAAAGTTTATAAAAACGTTTATTCTTAAAAAATATTTTATTAAGTAAAATACTGTACATCAAATTTGGAAAGAATAAGAAAGAAAGAAAAATATATGTGCTTTTGAAATAAACTGAAAAAAGTTTATTAATATGTATACTTGGTATAAGCTTGGTTCAGAGAAGAAAAAGTGGCTGTTGAATATTAAAATTTACAGATTTTAATAGGTTTTTTTGTTGGTTTATTTATAATTTTGTTTGGTTATTTACATTTTTCTTTGGATACTATATAATTGAAGTCTATAATTAAATACAGCATAGTTCACAATTTTACTATAAATGCAGAGCAACACCTTGTGATTGATTAATTATTTATGAAAGATTTGCCGAGAATAAATATGTCTAGAAAATGTGAAACATTGTTAAAATTATTCAAATGATCTGCAAAAAAAAAAAAAAACTTGCAATAGTGTTAAAAATAATCTATTCATTACCAAATGATTTAAAATACTGTCAGTATTAATTGGGTATAAACATAATGTTTTATTGCCATTTTTATTTACTATTCTTATGCACCAAATCATGAACAAATATTCTAATAATAATTCTAAAAATATATATTTCTAAAAATATACATGTGGCTTGGATTATATTAAAAATATTTGTTTAATGAAATGGAAGTGAGAATACAAACTTAAATGACCATCAGTAATTAAAGAGAACTCAATTTGAAGTAAATATAATATTTGAACCAAAACATTCAAAATGATGCTGACATTAATACCAAATTATTAACGTAATTGAATTGTAAAAAATGCAGTTACTTCTAACTCAATACAAAAAAATTGTGAGAAGCAAAATAAATTGCTTCTAAAATTAAGATCTTCAATAGCATTAATATAACAACTGAAGATTGAAAAAAAAAAAACCCCTGAAAACTTTTTTTTTTTCTTTCAATAAATGACATCATCACAATATTTTAATGTTCCACTATACTATTTTTGAAATATTTAATAATAATATAAAGAAATTTTTCAAAGTCCAAACCATTTGATACATCAACACTGCACAAATATTATTGATTTTTTTAACAACATTTTATAAATGAATACAATAATTACAAAAGAAGATACTATTAAAGAAGGTACAGGCATTGAAAAGATAGAGAAAAAATTATTTTTCAGATAAAAGTAACAAGAATTTAATTATAGGAATTGAAACATCAATGGCAATTGGTCCCCCCAAACTCCTTATAAATCAAAGATCTTACATAAAAAACAATTAATTATAATACTTCCTTAGGGCAAAAAAAATTGATTCAATATATGCAGTAAAAGTTAAATTTTTCAATAAAAAAACAACTTAAAATTGGAAAAAAAAAAGAATTAATAAATAGATATCTTATTAAGTACTTGGGTAAATATAGTATATAATAAGCACATTGCAGTCTTTTTTTCTTTTAAATGGTCATTTTAATCATTTTATTGAATCAGGATCAGTTAAAATAATTCATGACAAAAAAAAAAAAAAATCAAGTTGATATAAAGTACATTTTAAAATTTATCTTTGGTGCATTTTATATTATTATCAATGTTTTTGTTTTTTTTTTTGTAATTGTATAATAAGAAAAAAATTGAATATTTTTCAAGGCTGTCATATTTCAAAAAATAATCATTTTTTTTAAAACAAAAATTAAATAGAAAGTAGATTAATAGATGTAATAAATATTTTAACGATTACATAAAGTTTTACAGCTTATCAAATATGTAATGCTAAGAATATAAATCTAATTTCACAGAACAAACAACTATGAATACATTTCTAAGACAATTTTACAAGCCAGATTCCCATAGAATCATTTAAATAAACTTGTAAATAGTGCCCACCTTTTGATATATCAATGCCAATCTTTTGATAGAAATATAATAATAAATCAAGCACTAATACTTTCAATGGAAGATTACCACCTATTCACTTCATTTGTAATGCATCTTTATGTTAGAATGTTTGAATTGAAATTATTTAAGAGTATGCAATGTAAGTTTTCATTTTTGATTTCAGCATATACAGACAATATTCAGATATTAGTTTGGGAAATTTTATGTAGATAATAATTTTAATTAATGAGATATTCAGTTCTCTGGAATGTCTTTTATTCTTTGGAAGAAAATAGAAATAAATATAGTTATTATCCATTTTTTATTAGCATTTTTAATTTATTGTTTACAATTCCTTTTTTAAAAAAAAAAAAAATTCAATAAGAAAAAAAAGGGTACTTGTGTATAATTCATCCGATGATGTTTTTGACTTACCGATTTCCCTTCCGGTAGACATCGACGTTTTTTGCATGACAACGTTGTCATGGTAACCAAGTGACTGGCGTGATTAATCCATCAGAGAGTCATTTTTTTTTTTCAACCCGCGAGATTTAAAATTCGTAGAGAGGTTTGGGAAATTTTTTGATTTTTCTGTCTATTGCGATTTTGCTATCCACGGCATCACAGTTACTTTTTTGAGCTGTTAATTCGGGTAAAGTGTTTTATTTATCTGTTTATTTTAAATTTACAAAAATTTTTTGTTAATATTTCTATAATTCTCAAACTTCTCTGGTAAAGTGTTTTTTATTTATCTGTTTATTTTAAATTTACAAAAAGTTTTTGTTAATATTTCTACAATTCTGAAACTTACATTGAATTACGTTTAATGTGTAAATAATTTATTCTCCGGTAAAGTGTTTTTTATTTATCTGTTTATTTTAAATTTACAAAAACTTTTTGTTAATATTTATACATTACGTTTTTAATGTGTAAATAATTTGAAATAATTTTTTAAATCAATTTTGCAATATGCAGTACGTTTTAAAAATTACCAAATGCATGTAAAAGTGCGGCGTTTTCTGGGCGCCATTAATACCAGATTTGCATTAGATCGCGTCTTTTTTATTTAGGTGTTTATTTAAAATTTACAAAAAGTTTTTGTTAATATTTCTACAATTCTCAAACTTATTTACAAAAAATATTTGTTAATATTTCTACAATTCTCAAACTTACATTGAATTACGTTTAATGTGTAAATAATTTTCAATAATTTTTTAAAACAAATTTTGAATATACATTACCAAATGCATGTGATAACAAGGACGCCATTAATGCCAGATTCGCATTAATTCGGGTAAAGTACTTTTTGTTAATATTTCTACATTACGTTTTTAATGTGTAAATAATTTGAAATAATTTTTTAAATCAATTTTGCAATATGCAGTACGTTTTTAAAATTACCAAATGCATGTAAAAGTGCGGCGCCATTAATACCAGATTTGCATTAGATCGCGTCTTTTTTATTTAGGTGTTTATTTAAAATTTACAAAAAGTTTTTGTTAATATTTCTACAATTCTCAAACTTATTTACAAAAAATATTTGTTAATATTTCTACAATTCTCAAACCTACATTGAATTACGTTTTAATTTTATTTTTAATTTCTGAATTATATCATACAGCTATAAGAGTAATACAATGTCTGATATACGTGTACGCCGGGCCTGCGGCCCGACAAAAGCATCCGGAGGCCCCCCCCGCCAATTCCAGCACTATGCACTGCTGTATTTTAAAATTGAGAATAATATTTTGATTCATGCATGTACATTTTTTTTTTTTAGTATTTGCCTGACCTGCGTCAGATATTTTTCATTTTTGAATATTTTTTAGCATGTGACCTGGATAATTCAACCGATGACGTATTACCCTGAAGGCATATCAGTCTAATCTTGCGATTTTTAACGTACCGTGTTCATGTGATCTGCGGACACATTTTAGCGATTACATGTGTCCGCAGATCATTTGGAGACGTTATCTTAAAAATCGCAAGATTAGACTGATATGCCTTCAGGGTAATACGTCATTGGTTGAATTATACACAAGTACCGAAAAAAGTTTCTCTTTCTATTATAGAATTTTTTTCTTTAAAAACAGACTTTCTATTATAGATTTTGAAAGACACATGATATCTAACTTATTGAAAAATATTAGAATTCAAATGTTTTGTTTTTATATCTATTACATTTTTTATATAATATTTTAGCAATTGTAATGTGCATATATATGATTTTTTGATGTGCATAAAAATGTATAATAATGTATTTCAATAAATAATAAAGAAATAAATAATTTTTCTTTCCTATAGTTGATTGTGAAAACTAGTCATTCTCACAAATATTTACACTTTTGAAGAAAAATTATGAACATATTTCCTTGGGATATATATATAATATTGTTTTAAAAAAAAAAACTTTTTTTTTCTTTCTTTGAAAAAAATATTAAACAAATAAAAGCTTAATTAATGCTTGATTTATTTTTATATATCTAACCAAAGAGATTGGTATTGATATAACAAAAGGTATTTACAGGATTAGTAAAATGACCTGTCAAAGTATAAATGCTTGATTTATTACTAAGTATCTGACAAAATAGATTGGCATTGATATAAAAAATGAGCATTATTTACAGGTTTATTTAAAATAATTTTGTGGGAAAATCTGGTTTGTAAAATCATCTTAATACATATAATTGAATAAATCTTTTTTTAAAGTAGATATTGTTTACATTTATGGAGAAAATCACTTAGATGAATCAATAATTCTATTATTAAAAGAATTTAAATAAGAATTAGTTTAAGTCAACCATATTTTACTTAATGTAAACATTTCTCATCTATTTTTAGTGCACTTTAATAATGTATAATCAAAGTTTGTTATTAATTACATAATGAATAAAAAAATTTTTTCTTTTTTGCCAATATTGTTTATGCTTTTATGATGTGGAGATAAATAAAAAAATCTATCATTATAAGAATATTAAATAAAAATTAGTTAAATAAAATATATTTTAGGTAATGAACAGCTTTTTTCATTTAAAGTACACATTATTACTACACATGATAAAAGTTTCACTTTTAATGTCCCAAATAAAATGTATGTTTTTTTTAAAATTAGACTGTCTATACTTGCAATGAAAATCTTAGCTTTGGGTTTATCAAGATATCTACTAGAGACACAATTACAAAATTACTTAATTAAAATAAGAAAATCAAAGTTTTAAATTATAAAATAAATAAGTTATGCAGACCTGTTTTTTGGTGTAAATCTTATCATATGATCTTATGAGGACATTGTCTTCTTAATGTTCAACATCATATGACGTTAGCAGTCACCATTTAAAAAAAAATGAAAAGAATATTTTTAATCAATGTAACTATCGATTTGTTTATTGAAGTAATGACTATTAAGTGGAGGTGATTGCTATGGTAAGACATTATATAAAAAAAACCCAGGATAAAATAGTTATGATAAAATTGGTTGTATAAAAGATAAAAAAATATAAAACTGATGATCAAGATTTAAAATAGTAAAATGCAGAGATCTGACAGTAAAATAGTTTAACTGCTAAAGGCTATGAATAAAAGAATTTGAAACAATCAGCTGATATTAGGTGTGAGATTAATTTCATTCTATTGCAGAGCTTAATAGAATGAAAACAAGATTTCAAAATAAATGTCTAATTTCAAATGCACTATATTTAAAATCTTTTACTAATTTGATTTCTAATATATTACATAAATTTTTATCTGATGTACAATTTAGGTCTAGAAAAATATATGGATAAACATATAAACTACAATAAAGAACTAATTAGAAAAAAAGTGTATACATGTTTATAAATTTTGAAGATGTTTTAAAATGTGAAAAATATTATTTAGATAAATAATAAAAAGTATAAATTGCAAACACTGAAGATTATTAGATGAATTGTATATGAAGAAAAAAATTTTCTAAAATTAAAACTTATATTTACAAAAAGCACATCTAATGTAATTATTTAAAAAGTCAATAAAATCTACTGGTAACATTTATATTAAATTTAATTAAACAGATTGCTTTGCCAGGTCCACCAGTCTTAAGAAAACAAAAATGAAAACATATCTGTTTGCTTACTGAGTTTTTGAAGGAAGATGTTTTTACAGCCTGATTTATATTCACAACACAGAATATCAAGGTATTACTTTTAATACTCTTATAAATTTCCAACTCATGTTAAATATATAAGGATATAATGAAACCATATTAATTAATATGTATTTATTTTAAAAATGTATGAAATCTCTTCAGGTCATTTATATTAAATTTAATAAATCTTGCCAATTTAAACCAGTAATATCACAGCAAACAGGTTAGTATATGCACCAACTGTTAGTAATACCACAGCAAACAACTGTTAGTAATATCACAATAAACAGGTTAGTATATGCACCAACTGTTAGTAATACCACAGCAAACAACTGTTAGTAATATCACAGCAAACAGGTTAGTATACGCACAACATTTCGAGAGGTATTTTTCTCCTCTTTTCTTCAGGTGTTGCTGGCCTGACCAGTGACAGTACTAGCATGGGATTAAAACCTGGGCCATTAGATTCTTGATTATTGAATTTTAAAGTAACACTCTAACCAACTGAGCTATCCTGCCAAATAGTTTACTCAAATTTAAACACATCATTTATTGTTTTTAGCTATATCTGATAAAAGTTTTTATAGCGTTTAACAAATATGAAGTAACATCAAGAATATTAATATCAAGGTTTAATTAATATACAGATTGGATTAAAAAAAAAAAAAAACTTTTAAAATATAAAAAAGTTCATAAATAGAAATGCCATTAATCAGAGTTAACACATAAAATTTTACAAACTATGTATGTGCTTTAATATTAAATATAATATACAAACTAAAATCTGGAATTAATTTTGTAAAATTTATCAATAATAATTATATGGGTGAATGACAAGCCATAAGCTGGCTATAGCTTAATATCTATTTAGATAGTTACATTTAGTATAGCAAATTTTATGGAAAAACATCAGTTTTATTTGATTATATATACATAGGTTTGGTTAGTAAGAGTTAATAGATTAATGGTAAAAGTGAATTTTCACATAATTTTTTCAATATGGCATTTTTCTTATGTCAACAAAAGTAACATTTGACTATCTTTTAACACAATACTTATATAATAGATTTTTTGAACTATATCATAAACTTTATGACTTCATTACATTATAAAGATGCATCTAGATTGAAATCGTAATAAATAATTTATTTATTGTATGATTAATGTATAAAACACCAAACAAGACTAAGCATAAAACTGGGAAAGCACAACATATTGCATTCAATTGACTACCTTTGAAACGATTCTTTACATTTTTTTTACTTCCTCAAAAATTAATCTTAAAACTTGGCTTCAAACCTACTCAACTTAACACTGACTCAAAGATGAAGGATAAACAAATAAAAGTATGCTATATAGGGAAATCAATTTTTTTAATTAATCTAATATTTTAAAAAAAAATTAAAATAATTTTAAAATTCAAATTCATTTTAAATGAAGTCTAAAAATTGTGTATTATTGAATGCTTATGTCGAGAGAATATCGCTTAGGACAAAATACAATGAGAACTACAGTTAAAAAACATTGAAATATTTCAAAAAGTTATTTGCAGAAGTAACTAAAAGATAAAATCACAATTTGTCAAAATACATCTATTAAAAGATTGGCATTTGATACATGTAATGTATTTATGATTCATAAATTGCTTTATATAATCATTACATAACTCATCTTTAACTTCTTGATTTTCTTTCTTTTTCTGAAGTTAGAATTTAGGTTATGAGAGAATGCTAATGAATTGACAATTTTAGAATATTAATCCATGTAAATTGTTTCTAATTTAGAATTTGACAAATATACATTTTTAATAAGTTACATCATTCATGGTATCAAGGTTCTCATTTTCAAAAGAACATTCATCATAAGTTTATGCAACATCTAATTTTATAGTGCTATTTATTATTTGCAATTCTTAACAAGAAACAAATAAACAATTCTGCTTTTGAAACAAAAAAAATTAAAATATTTATGTAACATCTAAATTTAGTGCTATAATTTGCAATTCTTATCAAAAAAACGGATAAACAATTTTGCTTTTAAAACAAAAAATTAAAATAATTTTTGTGGAATTTAAAATTAAAAATCTAAATATGCAGTATTTTTCAGATATTTTATTCAATAGAGAGAAGCATTCATTGATTAAAAAATAAAAATTAGTATAGATTTTTATATATATATTTAAAAAAAGCATACATGAAACAAAGAAAAAGTCTACACTATCAGTCATGAACAATATTTTCTTCAGGATTTATTATTTTTATGTATGAACAACAGGAATCAAATGATATCATATAATTGTGGTATGCTATTGTCTAGTAAACGAGTCTCTCTTTGAGCATGCATATATATAGTGTACCAGTCACTCTATCTTCTTTTGATCACAGAGGGTGCCACAGATGACAAGAAGAGAGTTTTTCCAGGTAGTTGGAGTAATACAAGAGTAAGATTATTATTTAAAGGAAAGAGTAAGGATCATAGAAACTTAAACAATTATAGACCGATAGCGGTAACATCAGCTTTAAATAAAGTTTTCTCATATATGCTGGCTGGAAGAATGTAGTGGGGGAAACGCAAGGTGGTTTTAGATCAGATAGGTGTATAGGAGATAGTTTATTTGTAGTTACACAACTTATGGATATGATAGGAATTCAGGTAGATAGTTATATATGAGTTTTATAGATACTGAGAAGGTATATGATAGAGTAAATAGAATTAGTCTATGGGTAAGTTTAGAAAATTTGGGAATGGATGAAGCTTTAGTGGATATTTTTAAGAAATTATATGAAAATGGTTACTGTACATATCAATTAGAGGATATAGAATCAGTTAAAAGTTAAAAATGGAGTGAACTAAGGCAAGGATGCCCTATGTCATCTATTTTGTTTTTGCTGTATTTGAGTGAAATGGAGAAAGCAATAGAAAGACTAGGAAAAGGGATAGAGATACTGTTAATAGGAGACAAGGGACTATATACTTCGTCAGGTCTATTTTTTGCAGATGATGTCTTCTTGTATGCAAAAAGAAGAGAAGATATGGAAGTTATGCTGAGGACATGCGCAAGGGTGGGTAAAGTGATTGGGGTTAAATTTAATGAAGAAAAATCAAATATAATGATAATTAATACTGGGGAAATAGAAGACGAAGAATTTTTATTGGGGGATATAAAGTTAAGGGTGGTGAATAGATATAGTTATTTGGGAATCATCTTAAGTAATCAGAAAAATTGCTTGGATGAATGGGAGAAAAAATTCATAAATGAAGCAAAGAAAAGAATGAGATTGATAAAGGAGTATTAGATTACTTAGCAAAAGTATAAACGGAAGTAGGAAGACATGCATTAGATGCAGATGTGTGGACAACAAAGGAGGCAATTCAAGGAGAAATGGGATAGTCAAGTTTTCATATAACAGTTGCAAAAAAGCAAAATGAAAATCTTCAGTAGATTGTAGTTTATGGATAATAAAAAAATAGCCAAAATATTATTTAATTGGGTTATAAGTAAAGGGCAGGCAATAAGATGGGTGAAAATGGTAATGTGGTAAGCAGAAGATTTGAATAAAGAATTTATATCAGTATACTTATACAAAAGGTGGGATGATTGTGTTAGGAGGATTGTTAAGTGTTACAGTGGTAAGGAATGGGATAGAAGAATAGATGCATTAATAAAAAATAGGGAGTTCGCGAGATGGAGAATTAGTATGGAGAGTAAAAAGAGTTTAAATATATAGAGAAGTAAATAGAACATTGGGTGCGAATTAATTTATGATAATAACAAGAAATGTAGTTTATTGCTTAAAGCTCAAAGGGATCTTTAGCAACAAGGGAATATACATGTAAATGGAAAAATATGGGTGAGTTAGTCTGCAAGTTGTGTAAAGAAGGTATAGAAAGTATTAGGCATCTGTTAATTCAGTGTAAATTTGAAAGCAGAAAGGGTACAAATAATGAAGTCATGGAAGAATAAATATGAACAAAGTGATTATACAGAAATTGGTTTATTGGTTTTTATGCTGGGTTTGGGAAAAGATAAAGGGGATTTAGATATGAAGGCCATGGAGTTGACAAAGATTATGTTGTGGAAATGAGATGGAGCAGATTATGGGAAAACTTAGGGTGGGGAATGGAAAGGGAAGGTAAAATGGCAACATGTTTCTCTGGACATAGTTGTTGAGAGATTCCTGATTCATATAAGAAGTCACAGTGCATGACAGCACATCACATGGAAATTTTAATTTACTATGATCAAAATTTAATGATGATGACTGGCACCAGCTAAACCCAGGAGAGAAAGAGTTATTTAAGATTGTTCAGATAATTGAGAAAGAAGACAGGGACAAACGTTAGCCAAGTATTTATAAAAGAAATTTTAAGATTTATTAAATTTAACAAAATATTTAAGTAAATTATTGTCAAACGCATTAATAAAGTTTGACCTAGTTTCACAGCGTATTTACTAGAGTATGTGAGTAATGCAAATATTAAACACCATGGCAGATAAGTTCATTTTCTCACCTATAATTTAAAAAGAGGGATTTATAATATCTTCATGCTCGCAATTTATAAAACCAATTCTAGTTTCTAATTCAGATATAGAAAAACAATAGGGTCTTGCAGGAAATCAATGAAACAGCACAAGAGAGCATTCCTTGGCCCGAAATAATATGTCAAGACTGTCATATGTCTGCAGGACAGCTAATGATAAACCACTTTTAAGACAATTCATGGTTGATTTCATATACAAGACAAAAAAACATGAGAAAAGATTACAATCTTATGTAATCTTAGAAAGAAAAAACAAAATCTCCAACTTCAGGAAAACAGAACAATATACGCAATAAACCACCAAACAAAAGATTTTCAGTTTGCAGTAAATGCACACTATGCTTATTTTAAATTAATTATAGTACATCAATAGGGGGACAGGTGAGTAAAAGGAAAATGAATGTCTGTCAAAGCATTTATCAAGATTAGTAATAAAACAAACAAACAAACAAACAAAAGAAAACCTAAAAGCAAAAGTTAAACAGCAAACAAAAAAACCTAAAAGCAAAAGTTAAATATCTGAAATGGAAACTCACAATACATCATCTGATACAAAAGTTTAAAAGCACAAATATGTAGTCTCAAAACTGAGATGATGTTACATGTAATAAGAAATAAAAGCAATATGAAAAATTAAATGATACATTTACTTTCAGATTAAGCAGAGAATTTAATTAGAGATTTATACCCTTGAAGAATACAAAATGAGTGTGCAATTATTTTTAGTTCAATATTCAGGTGACTTTATCTCTTCATGATGTCAAGTGATGAGGCATACTTTTGGAGCAGTTCTAATTTAGGCTTTCATGGCATGAACTGGAGGGAACTGCTTATCAGGAGTTAGTCTTTGGTAGATTTAGCAGAGCATATTGTAGATAATATTCCGCAAAGCTTATAATTTTAGCATTCTTGTGAGATGATCACCACTTATCAATTAGAAGTCAGTACTTTTATTTCAATAGAATCTTCGCACACTAATATGATTGAATAATAATGAATGAGCAGAATAAGCCGAGTCAATACACCTCTCCAGCACAATAATCTAGGTCAAGCTAAAATAATGAGTCCGAAACTTTTGGGCCATTTATATGTTCTCTTATCTCCTGCATAATCTTTCTTGTTTTTAATTAAGTTTTAGCCCAGAGCAAATCTCTATCTCATGCTTAATCTTAATTTAAAATTCTGACCAGGGCATTATCTTATTTAAAAATTAATTAATACAAAATTAAATCACCACTTTTAAACTTAAATTAAAATGGATTACAATTAAAATAAAAAAAACAGGAATGTATTAAAAGTTTACAAAATTAAAAGCTTTCTTAAAAAAAAAAAATAAACTTATAATTAGAACATTTCTACAAAAGATAAAAAAAAATGTCAAAAAGAAAAGATTTTACAACTAAAATCTGTTACAAATAAAAAAAATCAGACTTTTTTTTTAAAAAAATAAACGAGTATGTACATTAAATAATAAAATATAAAACATTGATATTACTGTTTAAAAAAAAAAAAAAAACGAAAGCCATTTTAAATTTAGTGATGGAATTTGTGAAGCGGATAGAGTATCCGGTTCAATTTATATATATACATACTTTATAATATTTATATTGAAACGATAACTTTCCAAGCCCCTATCGTTTCACCATCAAACCTAATGACACTCTCATCTGTGCTAAGTTCGAACCTATTTAAATGTTAATAAATATAAAATTCGTTCATGTCTGTATAAACAGTTATATATATTTACGTGCGAACGAATGCTATAATTAGATAGGATTAGTAAAATTATAGCGTACTAAAGTTATTTAATATTTCTAAAAATGTTTATTATATTATTTAAGTTAAGAGTAAATTATTAATTTTGTTGTTTAATATTGTAATTTCGTATGTGGATATATAATCTGTGCTATATAGAAGAAAGACATGATTTAAAATATGTAAAAGCCATTATCTAAAAATACTATTAAATGTTTCTTTAAAAATTGTTAAAAGATTTCTTGTTTTAAATATATTTCAGGGAAAAGTTTCTCGAAAATATATTTAAAAGCTATATCAAAATATGTTTGTAAATTATTTTTAATAAATATGTTAAAAATGTTTTCGTTTTAAAAAAATGTTAAAAGTTTGTTTTTAATGTAAGATAAAAATAAAAGCTGGTCAAGTAATTAAAAGATTTTTGGTTGTAAACAAGTGTCATTAACGACCACACCTGGAATTCGTAAAAAGTAAAACTAGTTCAAAATTTACTAATTAAAATCTCCTTAGATAAGAGTAAGTTATTTTAAAATCTAAATTGGACAATTGTTTGCAACGAAAAATCTTAATTATAATAATAGCTTATGGAATGTTTCTAACATAAGTTATCTAAGATCTGGATTATAAATTGAAAAATATTTAATTAAATTCCTGAGTTTAGTGAGTCTTGAGGCGGGAGATTCCGATAAGGAAAACATATAAATACTCTGTATTTTTAACAAGAAGAGAGCCATATTGTTAGAGGAAGAGAGCCATATTGTTAAAGAAAGAGAGCCAGATTGTTAGTGAGAATTGCATCCAGTCTTCACAATTGTTAAAGTTTAACATGTCCGGCTAAAAGCGGGCATCTTGTTGCTGTTACTCTGCGGGAGAACGGGGTTTCTCTCGTCGAAATGCCTAAACCACCATCATGCCGATAGAAGAGACGAGCCTAACATAATGGGAAAGATGATGCCGCCCAGTCAAACTAAACCAAACCTACAGCAAGAATTTGCAGTCCAGATAAAATACTGGTACCGTTTTATTTTTCAAACCGCAGAGCTCTGTGTAATTCTTTATGTAAATATATCTATATAAGTTAGCTAACTTTCTTTTAAAATAATAATAAAGCTAAATATAATCAAAACTTAGAATCCATTTAATATTTTAAATATGTCACTTGCTATCAAAATTTAATGTGTTAAAGTTTAAATAATCTGACTTATTTATATTTTCCTTTCATTTAAAGTACATTATAAGTGTCTAATTTAAAGTTATATCACTGCGGTTGTGTCTATATTTCTTATTTTATTTTAAATGCTTATTATATTTCATATGCCAATATTTCGAAACAGTGAGCACTTCATTTCATCTTTTTAAGAAGATATTATTTGAAAATCTTTGTGTAAATTGTTTATTGCGTCAACTTCACTGCGCTGTTTCGAAATCCTATATTTTTTATTATTTAAATGATTTATTATGTGAAATGTGGCTCTGTTAATCAACCTTTTAAAAAACTTAACTTGATAAGTTTATTTAAGAATTAAATTTAGCCTTGATCATATAAGTTTATTTGACATTTAAATTCTTAAGTCCATAGAAATATACTTTCCCTCCTTAAATATTTATTATCTACAAGTAACTTAATAGATCGAACATGTCAAAGTACAGATGTAATAATATTCCCTTTAGTAGCATAGACATTTATTACCAGGCTACGCAAGAGTTGGTCCCAATTTGATAGAGCTAATATGCTATTAACTCGTATTTCATAGTATGAAATATACTATTCTTTGCTTGGCGGATGGGATATTATTTTATAAAAATATTCTCGTTTTGCTGCTATACGTAATATACGTATCTCAAGATGGAGCCACGGCGTTGCCAGCATATATTTTCTTATAGGGTAGAGCAGTAGCGAAGCCTGAGCCAAGGCCAGGTTAGCACGTAAGTCCCCCGCCATTCCTGAACACAAATGTTCCTTTTCACGCAGCATTGCGATCGGTTACAGGGTAACGGCGTTTGTCGCAAGAACCCTGAAGTTATTTCATCCATCCGCAGAGCGACTTTTCCTATTATTGTTTACCTGTGCCATAGCGCATTGGTAAAATCTTATTTCAGCCAACTCTCCCACCTTAACATAACGCTTTCAGCATTCTGAAATTTTCTCTCGAAAGCCATGTTCGATCGATCATTACTTGAGCTGGTTTATGCGCTCGTTATTAAATTATATTGTATATTTTAGGAAATAAATTCATGATCAAAGTTTAATATAATTATTTATATACCAGCCACAAATGTAATAGGATTTGGCTTATCGAGATTTATAGACATAACGTAGTGATTAACTATGTATCAATTGTAAACAATTCATAAGATGGGCATATGTTAAACCCCTCTATGAAATTTAATGATTACTTATGTAAAGTGATTTTGAATTGTATATAAAAAGAGAATGTGTTCTCTTATCCACCCAATGTGCGTACATTTGACGCTGAAATGTGTAAAACTTATCAATTTCATGCCAATTGTAAATAAATATATAATTAATTTAATGTATTTCGTTCTCTGTTTCGTTATTGATCTAATTCAATCCAATTCTAATTACTATTTATAGTCTATATATGTGAAAACTATGCATTAAGTTAAATTAAATTTAGTGATATTTTAGTCAATTAAGAACCTTTCTTTTATTCATCAGAGTCTTATTGCTTCTCCGTGACCTATGTCGGCCGTGTGGAAAGAGGTATACTACGTGTAATTTCAAGGTGGTCATTCGTAGGGTCTTGAGTCTTGGAATCCTGGCTTACGAGTTGAAGTGTGGTCGGACTCGGGATGTCACAGTCCTAGTCTGATCAGCTTCGGTCTCTTTTGCTTGGATTCTGAATTCTGTTACGCGAATGTACAAACTTGACTGTTACAATATACAGAGTGATCCAAAATTAAGTTTATGCTGCTTTTAACTATTTATAAAAAAAAATCAATCTACATGGACACACACATATAAACAAACAAATATAATAATTCTAAAATCCACAGATTTAAAATAAATTTGATGTCCTGCTAAATATATTCATGAAACTGTTTTTGAACAATTCTGTTCTTTCCCAAAAGAGTGGAGCTGCGAATTATGCTATATTTTGTTCCAAACTCCCTTCATGTCAAATGCATATAGTATATAATAGCTCATGTTTAGTTGATATATATTGATTAGAATAGAATACATACTCTATTGAACTGCAAGTATATGGTAACTTTTCAATATGCACATATATATAAATGCTTTTTTATATGTATATGTGTGCATAAATTAACATTAGAATATAAACAAATTTTAAAAAATAATAATATAGTTATCAATAAAATGAGAGGACCCATTTACATATATTTTACTTAGTATGTGTTTCCTCATACATTCACTGAAACAAAAACAAAAAAAAATAAACACCATATTTTTATTTTTAAAATAAAAAAATAGTAAAGTGTCTTACTTTAGTTGCTATTAAAGATGCTGTGGGTGATATTGTCTTTTTTTAATAAGTTTTTCTCTTACCGAAACATAATAGTGGTCTCGCTATCATGAAATTAGAATCTCTCTGCTTGTTTTGACATTTTAAAATCCATTTCAACTTATATGTTCTAAAATTTTGTAAAACCCTTTAGCATTAAAGCTCAGAAAATATTTTATTATGCAAAATACTACTTATCAAATTTGGAAAGGATAGTAAAGAAAGAATAAATTATATATGCTTTCAACACACACCAAAGAAATTTTATTAAATATATTGTATCAGGTTAGAATATGGTTTGTTTGACACACCGGTCTCTTAAGCAGAGAAGAACATACTCGGAGAGTATTTATGCCCAAATGATAGCTATAAAATATATAACTAGCATTACATTTCCAGGACATAACTTCTTCTTGACTGTTGAGTTCAACACCAGAATTCAAAGCACTTTTTTGTTGTGTAAACACGGGCGCCAGCTATCTATTCAGAAGAATAAACAATGCACTTTGAACAATGGCCACTAACTCAATGCCTAAGTATCCATGACTAGCTCAGTTGTTGGTAATCACTAACAGATTATACATAATTAGTGGTGAAAAGAATTGTAAGAGAGATTAGTAAAAAGAATTGATAAAAAAAATTGACCAACAAATAAAGTTTAATTTTAAAGACAATTTATTAACTAACATTTACTAATTTTAAACATTTTATAAATCTAAAATAACACACACACATTTTAAATTACCACACTATATCTTATGAGAAAGCATAAATAATGTTTGACATTTATAAAATCATATAGCATTCACAAACACGCACATCAATAGTTCATTTTAAGCATGCTTATAGAGTTCAAATTACTTGTCTCTGGAGGCTTTACGAATTAATGTGATGCAATGGCTATTATAGAAATAAGAATATGAAATATTATTACCTAGGATTTTGAATGTGGATGTAGAACTTTGTTTTCTTTGGTTACTGCTTTAGGTGAGAATATTTCCAGCCGGCTGGGACGTTTCCTTGATGAGTTTCCTTATTATTCACAATTATTATTATTGGAGACAATTAGATACTGACGAAGATTTCTAAGTTGTTAAGCTGACATTATTTCACGGGCAGATCTTGCTGTTTTCATCGGACTTCAGGCTGTAGAGAGGTGTGTTTCCCGTGGGTTTTTAATACTGCATTTCTATTTCTGGATACCTAATAAACTGCACTGTTATCTGAACTGAAACAATTACTCAACTGAATGATTGTCCTCTCTGAACTTAACTGACTCAATTCATTGTCCGAAAAAAAAAAGGTCTATTTATACCTGCGACGTGTTGTCCTTGTAATATCCTCCAGCAATATCTGTTGTCGAAATTCCTTTGATAATCCTTTGACGTGTTTTGGAAGATCGTTTAGTTAGTAATAGCCATGCAAACATGTTGTTTTATATAATTTTAATTAGTAGCTAATCCTTTGGAGACAAGCTTTTTAATCCTGTTGTTTTATATTGAAATAGTATGATTTGATCGTCATATGTTTCACCTATTCTAGAAATCAATAGCCTTCATTTCCCTAGTTCAAACCCTAAAGGTACACATATATATAACAATATACTTGGGAATTTAACATGTATAAAAATGTATATTTACACGTATATATGTGTAATTGTATATGCACACACGTTTGCTATAATTGTATATATTTTGTAATAATTTTATTTGCTAAAGAAATGGTATATTCATATCTGAATATTATCATTATATAACGTACACACCTTATAATTTTATAAATATTCATCTTATGATTTTAAATAATTGAATTGGTTTCAAGCTGGAAAAATTGTAATAGATAAGAACAGAATTCTCTAAAGTATTTCAAACTGGCTTTAAAATACCCAATTACTTAACCAAGTAGAGCAACTAAAAACAAAGGTAGATGTCTCACGTCTAGGATAAAACGCTAGCAGCTTAAATCTCTTTCAGTAAAAGAAAAGGAGAAGCAATCCAATGTTTAAAAAAAGAACTTTACCAATCTCATGAGACACCGCCGGTACAAATCCAGATGTTAGGATTCTTAATAAAATAAAAGTTGGACAATTAAACCTGCACTGAAATCCAGATTGGAACTAGAATCTGAGAAAAATAAAAGGAACAATGAATAACCCTGAAATCAATCAACCGATTCGTCTGAAGCTGATGCAATTAAGACTTCTTAGATTTTAAAGTCTAAAAATAAAGATTTTGAATGAACTATAAGAGGGGGGGGTTAAAAGAGTATAAAAAAGGCAGTTGAAAGAAAATTGTCATTCATTTTTGCTTTACTCCTGTTTCAACTTATGTCCAGGCAGCAGGCCCAGTTTCTACCATGCAAATAATTGGCTAGAAAAGCAAAGGCCATCTTCCCGATGGTCAAGAAGCCCGGAGATCCAAACCACAGCCCTACTTAAAAAATAGCCCAATGATGAACCAGCTCAGATCAATCAGTCCATGCGTGTATTTCATACTTTCAAGCTGCAAGCCTCCAGATAAATAACCGGTAACCACTCCTCAATCAAACTAAATCTAAAAGCTATAGCCATCTATAAATCTTTCCTAAAGCTAGCTATATAATAAGTAATGTGCACAAACTCTTCCATTCAAATCTTATAAATTAATCACACTATGTTTAAAAGGTGTATCCTCTCTTAAAGTAATTAACTGTATTAGATAGACGTATCTCAACCTGTATAATTTAAAATACTTTAAAAGTTAAATGTAAATCTTGCCTGATCACAAATTCTTAAATCTCTTTTTTAAATTCAACTTATAAAAGCTTATTTGCCTTATTATTTTCTCTATTTGCGTCTATACTTTTGCATCTATATATAAATTTTGTTAAAATGCATTTATTGATTTATGCTTTGCCTTCGGAGCAGAGACTATTAATTATTATAACTTAAAGAGACGTTTTGTTCTCAAGTAAAGTAATTATGCTGTTTGGCATATCTATAGATTGTCTCTGGTCCGAAACCTACTTTGATATATTAGTTGAACTGCTATGCGTAGCTTAATATCACATATGTTGCTTATTAAAAGGTTTGTTTGGTTAAATAAAAGAGAGTGATAATTTAAGGCATATTCAGTAGTTAGCCAAGTTTAAGCCCCAGATATGCTTTAGACCCCCTTAATGTAATTGCATATAATATGTGGTTAATTAATAAACTAGACCAATTTTAATAAAGTCCTCTTTAGCACAATTTCAGTGCTTATTTAATTAACTGGCGTAGGGCAGTTTGCAGAAGAAACTATAGATTTCGCGCTTTACTAGTTGTTATAATTAAGATTCCAAAAGCGTTGTGAATGAGTTTTTACGAAGCACTGAGGTGCATTCCGCCTTGCTATCATATAATTATTAAGATTAGGTTTTAAGGGCCATCTTATCATCCTTAGTTCGGACAGCCTTCTCTTGAATGGGATAATGATTTTAAGGGTCATTCCCATTTCCTCCTTTAAAAACTGGAACACCGGAATCCAGAATCTTATATCGTGGCTGTTCGAGCATCCGAACTAAAAGTTCATGTATAGCAGGCGAGCGGTATCTGAGAACCGAGCAAACGTTGCTGAATCTCATGAGTAAAAGCGCATTCAAGCCGCATCTGATGTAATTTGTATAGCGCCGTAGCCTCAGAAGTTATGCTACAAAACGCCAGTTCATCTGCTGTATATTAATTGTTCAGCATTGATCTGAACCTAAGATCTAGTTTATCTAAGAATAAATTTAAGTACACATTGTATAAAGTTCCCACTCTCTCAGAGTTTAACCCTTAACATACTGAGTAGGAATGGCAGAACATAATTTAGACATCAGTATAGACGTAAAATAATTATTAACGTATAAACGATATAATAGAATAATGATTGTTTAAGTACAATTGATTACAGAACGTGTAGTTCGTATTTTCACCATCCCACCTGCGAGTGGAATATTCAGTATATTTAATTGTTATTGTTTGTGTTTTGTCAATATTAAATAATTTTAAAATCTATTAACGTCTGCAGTATTATTCACTTTATTTATATTAAATCACCATCCATAATGATTTTATATGCATTAGATAATCAGCCATAGGTTGTGTGAGTGTGTTTGGTTAAGCTATAAAACATTTAGTTAAATATCCCCGAGTCTCTCGTTTTACCCTTTGCTATTGCCGGCGCCGAAATTGAGAGATTACGAGTGTAACCTCATATATGTCATTCATAAGGTAGTAAGTCAGGGAGTGTTGGTGAAGGAGCTGAGGTGCGGTCAGATTTGGTCTCAAACCCTCATCTAGATCAGCCTTGGTATAATTTACCAAAACTCTGGATTTTGTTGCGTGGATGTTCAAATATGACTGTTACAATAT
>JAQFVV010008583.1:0-27238 GCA_028023455.1 Epiperipatus broadwayi | reverse complement strand
CGACTAGTACTGGATATTGCACTTGTCTTATAAAGATGCTGTTGGATGGTGCCGTTTTCAGGTTAAAACTATAAAGTATGACCATTCCCAGGTTGTTTATTATAATAATTTTGCTGTTTTTTTGTAATGCGAAAATAAAAACAAAACAAAATCATCTTTTTTAAATATTATTTTTTATTAACGTATACAATTTAAATGATAATAATAAATGTAAAATAAAATTACAATTTGATTCGTGTTTTTTATTTTGATTTATTAGAAAAATCAATTTTCTATCGTATATTTTTTTACTTGTGTTACGGCTTTTTTTAAATCAATTTTCTATAGGATATTTTTTTACTTGTGTTACGACTTGTTGTTTTTGTTTAAAAAATAATAATCGTAATAAAAAGTAAAATTTCTTAGTCTATTTTTTATTTTTTTAGTCTTGGTTTTACATTTTTTAAAAGTAAAAGTTGTTAGGGTTAGGTTTAGTGTTCTGTTGTTTGTAATGCTAAAATAAAAAATATCAAAATCGTAACCGTAGTCGGACAAAAGAAAGAAACTCAAACTTTTTTAAACAACAACAAACACATATAAATGTCTTCTTTACTTATTAATCATGTTTATAATATTTGCTTTTTATTAAATTTACAAAAAATTGTGCATATTTGTACTTTTCTTACTGGATATTTCTTTGTTACCGCTTTTTTTTCTTTCAAAAATATACATACGGTAGAATCTTCTTTGTCTCGTGGAATGTTCCGAGCACACGTTACTTGACGTGTTACCTAATTGCAACTCACTACAAACATAGATCTTGTCAACATTTTCTCAATTAAAACTTCAATACAGTACATTGTAAAAAGTCTTATAATTATTACTTTACAAAATCTGAACATTTCAATACCTTTAAAATAATAAAAAATCCACTGAAAACAACATTTCCATCCAATTCAAATTCACACTCTCTCATCATGCCGTAAATATTTTATAAACTGTAAATTCGGAAAATGTATTCACTGTGATGCGACCTACATGCTGTACTGCAATGTGACATAGTCGCCTGCATTCTGTAGCACAACAAAAAAGTTGTATTATAGAAAACGCGGGTTCGAACGTGTCGGCCACGAAAGCAAAATAGTAACCGTGTGATGCTTAATGGTTTAACACCAATCCTGCCTAATAGGATAGTAGTGGCTATGGTTGTTAAAGAGCCAAATACACCAAAATGTATGGGTGATGAACTGAGTTCAGACCCATATGACTATATAAGCTATTGAGCTTAGATTGAAAATATTTTTGTTTTCAATTTCATTCTCATAATTTTATAGTTAAATAGAGATAAAAGGTGGTTGCTGGAGAATTGCATTAGATCCTAAGATCTAGGTGCAGTGCTCTCAGATCCAAAAGCTCCTCACTGATGAAGTCCAGAAGCTAGTCTGGGGATATTGAATGAGTAGGCATTGGACAGGGATTTTATGCACAAGCCTTCTGGAATCCATTCATTACTCTGGTTGGCACTACTGTATGGAAAGTTTTGCCTTGTTTATAAGCAATTATGTGCTAGTATAAGAGATAGTGATCATGTGATACTTAATGATTTATCTACAGCATTCAAGAAATCGGCTACTTCAGTAGTTTTCTATCCATACTGATTACTATTTGCTCATTTCTAAAAGGTAAATTATGCCTTATGATTCATTATTTGACTCTCCATTATTCCACATGCAGATAAAATTTGTAATCTGGAAACCTGTCTCTAAAGAATTGCGTGTAGATTTCTCATTCATTAATTCGAAATTTTTCTTGCATGATTTGGTATTTGATTACTTCTTGCCTCTCTTCAGACGAGAAGTTACTCAAAATTTGCTTTTTGTACTCCTGGTAAGTAGTCAGTTTACATATTGATGAATTACATCATTTCTTAGCTGGCCCAATCATATTATTATATGCAATGGTTATTTGTTCTTTCTTAATGAATGGATTTAGTTCAAATTAACTCTCTAAACTATTCAAATGTTCTGTTGGCATTTCTCCTGCATCATCTCTAAATATTTCAATTTTCAGAAATTGATTAATATTTTTTACAACTTTTTCTACACCCATGTTGACTTTTGACACTTGCCATCTTGTTTTCCTGGTACCACTGTATCCTTTCTATAACTTTGATTTTCTTCTTGATATTATTGCACATGGTCTTTCAATTTATTATGTTCAACTTTTATATCGTTAATAGTAACAATCATTTCTTTTAATGATGAACCCTCTTTCAGAAGGGTCCTTATATTTTTTCTTTTTTCAGTTTTAATTTCTGTAATTGTTCACCTATGCTTAATATTGTTTCTTGGACATTATCCTGGTAGTTTCAAATAGCTTCTTGTACCGTATTCTGGACAACTATAGATAACATTTTCTCCATTAATTCCATGTTTTCCTGGACTTGTTCATCCACTCATCTCTTATTTCAAAGTAATTATTTTATTTTCTAGTCCAATTAGTTTTTCCATCATTTCCTCTTGAATTTGACCCTAAGCTTCCTTCCTTTCTTCTTTAATTGGAAGACAATCTCTTTTCACTTTCTCTTGATTTTTATTTATTGCTGTTAATATTTTAGCAGTTTCTTCTTTCCTTTGTTGATTATCTTCATTATTTGTTTCTTTCTTCTTTCATTATCTTCATTTACTTTTAATCATTTGTTAATTTCTTTTTTTATTATCTTCATTTATTTTTTTCAATCATTTGTTGATTTTGTTTTTCACTATTTTCATTTATTTTTGATCTTTTTTCTTATTATCTTATTTTATTGCTGCCAAAACATTTCCAGGGTCCATGCAGCTGCTACAGGTTTCTTCTCCTCCAGCACTTGCACATCCAAGTTCTTTTTTGATACCATCTCAGCCTTAATTGGTTGATGTTCTATAGTCTCCACTTACTCCACAATTATTTGTTGTTCACTCATTTTTTCTTTGAGTTAACATTAATTTCCCTTCTTTCCTTCTCAACAAAATATTACAACTTTCACCATTGTTACTGCTAATTCACATATAAATAATGTTTACCAACAGTAGAATCACCTTTTCAATACCAACACATTGTCAGGACTATTTATATACAAGCACCATTATTCATCTATCTTAGAACAGAGTGTTTGATGGCCCACATTGGCACCATTTATGGAATGGTAACTTTATGCTGATGTATAGCAAACTATAGCTAAATATAATTTATGTAACAAAAATAATTTTGAAATAAGCATTCATTCTTACTCTAAATATTTGGGTATTTAGGTATTATACTTTCCAGTTGTAACTACAGGGAAGCATGTTTTCAGAGCTAAAAGGGTTTATTCTAAAGGTTCCAGGTACTTTTTATTATTATTCCTTTATTTGTAAGTATATATTTGTATACAATTTATTTAACAGTAATAAAATAATTAATAAATTTTATTAATAAAGAATAATTTATTAATGAAAAATATAAGAAAATAATTAATGAATAAAATTCTTTGTGAATTTCCTCGCTTAAGTATTATTTATTTGAAAAACCATAAATAAAAATTCTGCTAGCTTCTTTTGTTTCAAAACTTTTAAGTAATGTCATTTCAAAGTAATACATAACTTAGCTTCAAGTATTACATAGTTTTCATAAATAATTTCAACAAGTTTATTATTTAACTATCATATAGTTTATTATGCAGTTTATTAAGCTAATGATTTTGAATAACAACAATAAACTTCTATAATTTATAAATGAATAGAGAAAATAATAGTATTTCAAAATAATTAAAAAATAATTTCTATTCTTTCAGAATATGTTAAAACTCCATGCATATCTTTTCTTCACTTATTCATAAATTGTAATTTCATTAATAAAAATTAGTTTCAGAATTTCAAATTATCTTACTGTAAATTTGATTGGAAATTTTTTCTTCAATATTTCAAAGTAATATTCTTTCTTTAGCAGTCCATTACTGGATCTTCATATGCTAATAGTATTGTAGCAAGAATGAAGAAGAAATTGACAATTCAACAATTGTAATGAAATGGAACTAATGAGCATCTTACTTTTAATTTATCATTTCATTATCCTTTCTGAAAACCATTATACAATGAATCTTCCGTTCTTTCAAAACTTATGTAATAATTTATAAATATGTTGAAAAAGAATAATTTTAAAAACAAAACTATTTTGCTTTCCGTCTTCCTAATTTTTGAAGAAAAGTGGGGGAGAGAAAAAAGTGGCCCTCTCTAGAGAGAAAAAGATCTTTCATTCTAATTTTTCTGACACTTAATTTACATAAAGCATTTAAAATATTTTTTTCTCAAATCTTTTGGAAATATCTCTGTAGCAAATGAATCTACTTGTACATAAGGGGGGAAAGCATACAAATATTTATTTTGCATTATCTTTTTCAAAATATTCTAATGTAATGTTGAGATAACCATTATTATTATTACAATATATATTGTTACGGATACCTCTAATATCCTTCCAATACCTATTACACACTATGCAGCGAAATCTTAATCCAAGACCCATGATATCAGCATTATTTATTAATTACTAGATTAGTAAATATTAAAGCACACAAACTGACAAACCATTAATTACAATACATGTTTTAAATCCTAACAATTATACTGTAAATAAATGTTTAAACTAAATTATCAAACATACATGATAACTAACCTTTGGACATCATCATTGTCAATGTGTTTTGACTCAAACACAACATTACAATGCATGATAAACAAGATCGGGTAAATGAATGTAATCAAGAAATAATTAATATTAAAGTAAAAAAAATATCAAACAATTTTTTTTTGTTATTAACAAACTTTATATTAATATTCATTAAAAATAACATCAGCAATGGGGCAAAATGATGATCACAAATTTGCATGAATTGAACAATGAGCTTCTCCAAAAAATATAAAATTTCTTATCTGCTGACAATGATTTACATAGAGGATTTGAATTTAAAATTTGCAGATAAACATCTGGGTGGTAATACTATCAAAAATCAATATTTAAGTATCCAAGAAAGTGAGAGCAAACATAGAATATTAAAGTTAACTAAATAAGGAATTCAAAATTAAAGTCTTTGCAAGTAAATTCAAAGCATAAGAACTTCCAAAATATCAGTAATTCTCAGTTATAGATCACAAAATCTAAATTTGAGAGTATAAAATAATATAAAAAATACTGACTTTATTCCACTCAAAACAAATCATTAAAGCAAAGTATAATTAATAATAAAAACAAACATGCATTGCTAAGTGCAAAGGCAACATTAGAGAAAGTAATCATTCATGGAACTACGATTTATCAGGATCAGGATGAAATTGACCTACTATTACACATACAAAGAAACATCAATTTATTTTGTAATGAATGGATCCTGTAATTCTCCATTTCAAAGCAGAAATTCCAAAGTTATCAAGGATGACTTACCTGATGAATGTTCTATAACACTTAAAAGCCACTATCTATGCTTAAAATGGATTAACATGGATCACTGGAATGATTCAATAGGATACTCTTCCTTATGAATTTCAAAACCAAGTTAAAGGTCATGCCATTCACTTCACTTATTTATATGTTAGATATTTTAATTTTTCAAAACTTTGATATAGGGGCAAAAAAGGTTAATATCAGTGTTGGCAGATAACATTAAGAAGAAGTATCTTCGCCGGTAATAGAAGCCTATTAAAATATAATTTATGATAAGTGCTTGATTGTGTACTAATCTGATTATCACAAAAGAGGGAAAGTAAGATTCTATCTAATACATATTAAATCCAAACATGTATATACTTGCAACACGTACATTTTCCTTGTTTGTTCACATTAATAATTGTGTTAACTGTTTTCAGTATGTCTGATTAACTATATATATCATAAATGATCTTCCTTGTCTCTATTATGAGTGTTGTACATAACAGGAGGGATCTCTAATCACCACGATGATAGAAACTTAAGATAATAAATTATTTAATGAATTAAGAGTCTCAAGCAATGAGATTTAGAAAGTAAAGATGATTACGGCAATCTTATACATAGTAGAAAGTTTATTTATGTTGATAGAGGCATCGAGTAACTATTCTTTGTGGGATCAGGGTTTGTGATATTTGGAACTAACTGTAAACAAAGAAAAAATATAAACATCTAATTAAATGTTTTATAATTTTGTTTTAAAATCTTTGTTATTAAAATAGAAATCATAATAAATATGATTTTTAAATTTATTCAAATGTTAAATTGTGATTCTTGGTGTGTTTTTCTATAGTCAACTTTTAATTAGTCATATCTGTTAACATATTTATCAATATTTTCGATCTGTTATATATAATTGCATCTAATTTTTTCCTCTTGTAATTTCCATAGTTATATAAAACTAAATGCTTTTATTTACAAAAATTTAATAAAAAGCATAAAAAATGCATGAAAAAATAAAAAATAATTTTCTTCAACTTTCACCAATAATAATATGGGATGATCATGTTTGGAAATTGTATCATGCGATTGTTTGAAACTAATCTCACTTTCTTGCACCAATGTTAAGAAGACATTAGTTGTGATTTGATGAGTAAATTAATATGAGATAATTTCTAAACATGGGTCAAAAGTTTTATTTTTTAGCACATTGTTTTTGTGCATTTATGTAAATAAACCATTTCATAATTTTTTTTAAATATTTCCCTCCAATTTTAGATAGTTTATAGTAGCAAAATCTAATCAAAGCATTTCTATGTTAAAGACAAAAGTGAATCCATATTCATTTGTGGATTAGTCAATAATATTTATTAGGGTAAATATCAAAGCAAGATGCCCACAAAGTCTCATTTGAAATTTGCTTACAATTTAAATTCATAAGGCAGTTAATGTTTATTAATTTAAATAATTTTGTTAACAAACTATCAATTGAATACAAAGTTGTGTGCCAATGAAAAGATAACTGACTCTTTCTAAGCTGCTCATTGTGCTATCTCCATGTTATGTTATACGAGAGAGAACTGATCACTGGTTCTCACTGTGTAAAGAAAGATCAAATTATAAAATTTTAATGCTATGCAATGATTGAAACAATAAGCTTCCAAGCATTAACTATAGTAATTAAGACTCCTCCATTGATTTGATATTTATTCTAACAAATATTGTCTAGTTAGAATCCATATTGATTGTGGACGTTAGACAAAAGTGAATTCATTTGATAGATTTCACTAAATTAATATAGTTAGATCTCTAGTTTAATAAATGATTTGTAATAATAATTACGTGTTTATCAAAAAGTTGATAACGTAAAAGTTGGGAGTTGAGTAAATTGACACTTAAAAATAAAAGAGACAATTTGCTCTACATAAATAATCTTTATGTAATAAAGATGTATATGAGAGATGATGACCTGGCCCAACTGATGAGTGCTGGTTCAGCATAAAATGCATCTTGGGGTTATTTATCTTTTATTGTATCTTTATTTATATGAAATTATTTATGAAATAAAAAAGAATGAAGAAATATGGAAGTTGTCTATCTATAATTAGAACTTGTTAGAATCACATGATCACAATTTCTTATGCTTGCTCATAATGCACAAGTCTTTTGGCATCCATTGATTACCATATGGAGAGTTTTGCCAGTTTTAATAACTTGTTAAGATATTGCTACAATTATTATTTATTATTAACACTGCACAACTGGTCTTTAAATAGCAGATATAAAATTTATTGCAATGTGGCCAGATAGAAAGGATTATATACACAGTGTATGACAGTAAAAAAGTGATTTTCCAAGCTGTGTGCAGTGTCATCTCAACATGTTTTATGTAGTGTCATGGTTTAGCTTTTTATCACAAAATTTGAAGATTCTAGTATGCATGGATCATGAATTATGATATGAAATGTGAGTGTATATTTCATACTTTATCTTACAATGAAAAAGCATAACATTGAATGTATTTTGCTTTGAGTGAATCTGCTTCTGAAATGTTTAAAATGTTTCAAATTGTGTACAGCAATAAAGCTGTAAGTTACACTAACATTTTTCAGAGACTTTCAAGATCTTGTGATGGCAGGGAGAGCATTGAAGATTATCTATAAAGGGTAAAAAAATATTGTGAAAAAAGGGTAAAAAATTATATAATATTTAAAAGCTAATAAATAGATGATGATTATAAGATGTATATATAGAATAAAAATTATATGTTCATGTAAATTTATATTCATATGTTTGTATTATGTTGTAGTTCTGAAAGATTGCTGGGACAATCACAACTGTAAACTATAAAAGAGGGTGGTAAATAAAGCATTGTGTAACAGTAGTAAACTGCATGCACGATTTAGTATTATATTGTGAAATTCCATGTCATAATTCATAATCCAGACATGCTAGCATTTTATGAACCAAACTAATCTGTGTATGTTCAGAATGTCTGCACATGCCCCCCTCCCCCAAATAGAAATATGACATATTTAATAGGTTTAATTTATTAAATTATAATATAGATTACAATAAAAAATTGAAAAAGAAATAAAATGTATCTTTTCCAATTTGTTATTAATTTCCAAAGATATCTTCATGGCAGGAATTATCCCAACTTTCTCTGATTGGTCATTCATTTCCAGAAAAGATATCAATAGAAGAATAAATCCATTCACATAATTCTGTTTGTCAGAAAGTGACTATCATCTTCCAGAAGTGATTGAACACGGGGCATCTAAAGAAACAATACAAGAATAATATCTTTAAAAAGATAACATTACTTTTGGTAATAAGCATTACTGCTAAATACACACACACACACATATATATATACATTACATGCACCCACACATATATCATTCAATCAAATATATACATCTCACACAATTATATTTCACAGAGTCCTTCAAACAAAAAGAACTTGAATATTAATTCTAATATATCATTAAAAAGTTGGCCATTACCTGAAAATTTTTCTCACCTAAGGTCATCAATTGATAAATACCAACTGTGAGAATACTCCTTGTTGCAAGAAATTTTATGTGCATCTCACACTCAGTACTTTCTAATAAAAACATTTTTACTGCAAGGCATGCTGTAATACCTCCAAAGACCTTTAATGTTTTAAAAGAAGTAGATTATATCCAACATATAAATAGCAAAATCAAATCTATTAAGATTTCAAATGTTCAAGCTTTCAATCAAGCGTCTACTATTGGATAAGATTCTTAACGAGTCGTCGTCCTCTCCTCATATCACATTCTCTATCATTAAACTAACAAGAAAATTCTTTATTAAGTGATAAACTAGAATGGTAAAATTTTTATTACATTTACAGATATTAAACACCAGGATATCAAGTACATAATTGCCAAATGTAGTTATATCTAGCAATTTTCCATTAACAATGCAAAATTTCATTTACAAGCAGCAAGAAAATATACTAAACCTTAATCTTCTAGATTCATTTCAAAGTGAATGATGAGAAGATGCATTTAATATTAGTAGGACATAATATAAATAATTAATGATATTTATTCTATGCACTTTAAATAATGCAATATTTTATTATACTGTACTTTCAAAATAGATGTCAGTTTTTACTGTTGAACAGATTTCCTGTGCCTCTGGTCAATATAAGCAGAAGCAGCAAAATGTATAAATAAAATAATATGATAATAATAGTTAATTAACTAGATCTTATTCTTTGTACAGATATTCATTTGCTTTAACTACTGCACACTCCAAATGTAACACAGAGGCGAGCATGTTCGCAGAGCTATTAGGGGGATTTATGAGTTATCTATGTATGTTTATTGCATATATTTTTAGCAGCAAGTATTATGTATAAAATAATAAGTTTGTACATAAAGTAATAATTTATTAATGACAAAATAAACTAAATATAATAATAAATAGCTAATAAAATAAATAACTAGAATCTTCTTTGGGAAATTTTTCTTTCTTGAGTGCTTTTCAAATTAGAAATTATAATAATAATTCAAATATTTTTACTACTTTAGAATTTTACAAGATAATTTCCCATATAAAAAAGATTGTTTATTGCTAGATAGGTTTTTTGGAAATAGTTTCATTTAATTTATTATTAAAGATTACAATACAGTTCATGCTATAAATAATTCAAGTTCAAATATTATATGCTTACAGTTCCTCCATGAATAAAAACATAATAATGTCATTGTGATAAATTCCAAAATAGTTTTCATGCTATAATTTTTTAAAGTCCATAAATATTCTTTTCCTTTATTTGTCTTGAATATTCATAAATAACAAATATCAAAGCATTAAAAGTCCTGGATTTAAAATATCTTGCCACTATCTTGAAAGTCCTTTCTTTAGATATTTTCTTTCTTTTTAGTATCATTAAGTAAAGCATTAAAAGCAGTTACACAAAATAGTATCTTTATTTTTCTCTGACAACCCATTTGCAGAGTTTTACATACCACAAGCAGTTTTTAAACTAGTTGATAAGGAAAATAGATTGGGCAATTGCACTAGGGTTTAAACCAAAGAGCTATTTACTTTAACATAACATTTCATCTTCCATATAAGCTTTAGTACAAAAAGTATCTCCATCACTTTAAGTGAATAAAAAAATTAGACATTTACATTTTTTGCATATTTTCTTTTTTTACTTTATAATTGATTTTGTTCCTTTCTCTTTCTTCTCCTATTTAAAAAAAAATGGGGGAGAATGAAAAAAATATATCTCATTTTGATATTTTTCAATTTCATTTACATATCAATGCTTTTGTTGTACTTTCATAACTTTTTGAGGTCATCTCCATAATAAATTTAGAATAGTTTTTTTTAACAAAGGGGAAATTAATTAAATAGATATATCATGTTATTTTCCAAAAATATAATGTAACTTTGGCATGGTCAATATAACTGTTACAATATATGTATACATGCTGTATCTTAATGAAAATGTAACTGGTTCTTTGTTCAAGATTCCTGCATTTCCATTATTGAATCAACAAATATGTTATGTAGTGACATAATCTAGCTATTTAATTTAAAATGTGTAAGGCATTAGCATGTCTGGATCATAAATTATGATATGAAATGTGACAGGGTTTTATAGCTTCATGAATAATCATTAATGCTGTTTCTGCTGTTACAAAATTTTGAAAACCACCTGAAAATATTTTTGAGATCATAGTTTGTATGCCATAAATAGTTTAAACCATTTCAAAATTTTAGTACAGTTTTTCCCAATTTAAAACAAAATGTAGTGTTAGCACATTATTGTTTTGTGAGATAAGTTATAAAACACACTATCACAGTTTGTATAATAACTAATAATTCAAACATGGTAATGCCTTGAAAGGTTTATAGTGAATAGCCAAACTATGTTGCTGTATAACACATGCATTGAGTTAGAGTTGTGCAGCAGTTGGTTTGGAAAGAAAGCAAGTCACTTTTTACTGGAACACACTATGTATAAATATTTATTATTAGAGCCATGGGAGCATTTTGTTTTTTCCCTTTATTCACATGATAGAAATCCAATAGAGTCATTTCTATCACCATCTCTATACTTGATAACATGAATTTTCATATATATATATAACATTTTGTGGGTTCATCGGTGTTAAAAAAATTAAATATTGATATCATTTCATTAAACCTACAATCCCATCTATTAAATCATATATTAAAAACTCTCTTCATTTTATTTCTGTTTCAAAAAATTTAAAAATTAATGATGACATTCTGGTCAGTTTTGATGTTATGTCTTTGTTTACAAACATTCCAATTGTTGAAGCTTTAAATGTAATCTCGCAATGCTGCAATTTACATAACCATATTATTGCTTTGATTAAACATTGTCTTTTGAAAATATATTTTGTATACAATGGACAGCATTATAGACAAGTTTTTGGTACTCCTATGGGCTCACCTATCTCACGAGTAATAGCTGATTTATTCATGAAAAATATAGAAACTTGTGCTTTAGAATCATCATCTTTAAAACCTCTCATTTGGCTCAGATACATAGATGACACTTTTGTCATATGGCAACATGGAAAAAATAAATTAGATGATTTTTTCTTACATTTAAATAATATGCATCCTCATATTAAATTTACAATGGAGACATAGTCGGATGGAAAACTCCCTTTTCTTGATGTTCTAGTCACCAGAACACCAAACAATTTATCTTTTTCGATTTACAGAAAGAATACATACACAGACATTTCCATTCTCATCATCACCCAACTCAGATAGTTTCTGAAGCCCAAACTCTTTTAACTAAAGCAATCAAACTTTCAGATAAGTCACATCTGAAAAAAGAAATAAATCACATTAATAGTGTTTTATTAGCAAATAGTTATAATTATAAATTTATTAAAAAAGCCTTATTTCAAGCCCAAAATAGGAAACAAAAAGATGATAAATCAGCTATTAGGATTTGTGTCACATATGTCAAAGGAACTACAGACAGTATTGGATGTATATTAAAATGCTATAATATAAATAGTGTTTTCTACTCATCAAAAGATCAGCAATATAATAACCAAGCCTAAGGATTCAATCCCTCTTGAATCTCATGGTGTTAATAAAATCTCATGTGAAAATTGTAAAGCTTCTTACATAAGTATGAGTAATCATCACATCAGTGTTAGGAGAGATAAGCATGCTAATGCAGTTAAACAACACTCACCATCAACAGCACTCTCACTCCATACTATAGATTCAGGTCATAAAATTGATTTTTCTAGTATCAGGAGCTTATCCAGATGTGATAATCTTTAGCAGAGAAAAATTAGAGAAGCCACTGAGATACTTAAAAGGCCAGATTGTATCAATAAGTGGGATGATACATGCAAACTTCCCTCTATTTGGAAAGATTTTTTTAAAAAACATTCTTAATTTAACATTTTTGTTATTGGTAGAACTTTAACGTTTTTTTCAAATCAGTGATTGTAGTGCATCTACAACTGTCTATCTGCCTTTTATCATCCAGTAGATGATTTGTGTGATCAAGTCGAAACATCGGTATATCAATATTCAAATTTTTTAACACGAATGAACCCACAAAATATGCCTTTTATATGTGCAACCTGTGAAAATCTTCATATCAACATATATTTATATATCTTCATTAATATAAGGAATTGAATGGTTTTCCCAATAAGTTTCTGATAGTTGTTCACAAATCAATGCAAAAACTATGAAATAAGTGGAATGTACTATTTTGCTCCTGAATGGGATTAAACTTTTTTGAATAAAAAAATATCATGATGCAGGGTCAATTCATACTGTAATATGTTCTGACATAGTAATATTTATCTCAAGCATAGAGGAGCAGAGTTGTATAAATAAATTGAATTATGTTAGCAGACAAAAACAGTTGTAGTTAATCTAGGTGAATAATATTTAATAATGTTTCAGATATTTTAAAAAATTACCACTAGTGAAAAAAACGATTTTCAAATCTAAATTACATATTTATATATCATATATTTGTTTATATATTATCATGAAATAGAAATTAATTTTATTCATGTTTGAACATGTTCAAACTAGCTTTGTATAAATTCTAAGCTGATAGTGCTAACTGTTAGTTAGCTATTGAGAAAATAATAAATAGACATGTGTACACTTTGGCATAAAATGTATGACCAGAATTTTGAATGATGTAATAGTATCAGATTTTGTGTGAAAATTGGCAAATGTGCTACTGAAATATTGCAGCTGTTGCAAATGTTATATGGTATAGATGCTATGAAGAAATAGAGTGTGAATGCCAAAATAGGTTCACAGATTGGCAGGAAGATGTGACAAAAGATCCCAGAAGTGGCAGTCAAAAACAGCAATGACTGATGTTAATATTAACAAAGTGTGAGGTTGATAACTGAAGAATATTGAGAAGCAGTTAGGCTAATTTTAAATAAAAAATGGGCATGAGAATGATTTCTGTGAAGATTCTGCCTTGGAACTTGACAATGCACCAAGTCATAATATATTCACTATAAAATAATTTTTGGCCAAAAAAATAAAGTACACAACCAGACCATCCTGCCTATTCATCTGATTTAGCTCCCTGTGATTTTTAGTTATTTCCCAAATTAAAAAATGTGCTGAATTGATGCTCAACAGTATTCCTGAAAATAAGTTTCCAGGTGTGCTGCCAGAAATGGGAACACCATTTTAATCAATGTAAAGAAAGATGCACAAGAAGATTATTTTGAAGGCAACAGCAACCATTGACATACAATTCCATGAGTATATTTTATAAAAACACATTCTGGGAATTAAATTGGCACAACCACAAATCTATAACTTAATATAAAAAATGTTTATTTCTCTTCTCAGTGTAACATATAGTACACAGAAAGTTTACAGACCATTATAGTAACATTCATCATATTGTAAGGCAGATCATGATTATTCAAATATTAGTAAATGCTTAATAATAAAATCCCTATCTAGTGCATATTCATTCAATAATCTCAGATAAGTATCCAGTTTATTGTGTTCATCATTGAGGAATTACAAGATCTGAGAGCTCTGTACATAGATCTTTGAATCTAATGAATTATAGCTTTCTAGATAAAAAAGATAAAAGGCTGCTGTTGTAGGGACATGTTGGGCCTAAAGACCTAGGTGTAGTGCTCTCAGATCTTCTATCTATTCAATGATGAATGCTATAGGCTAGATGCTAGTCAGAAGATATTTAATATGCACTAGATAGAGATTTTAATGCACTAATCTTCTAGCAACCATTGATTACTGATTTACACTAGGTGACAATATTTATATGGAGAAAGTTTATACTCTGTTAACAGATTGTGTAAGCATAAGTAATGATAGTCATGTGATGTTATAGTGTTTTATCACCAATTCTAGCTAAATTATATTGGTGACTATAATTGTTAAAAAAAATCTAAGATACCACAATATATAAATACTGAAATGTGTTCAGAATTGTATGATTACACAAGTGAATTAGCTCAAATAAAAAACATTATTGTGATTTAAATTTGGGCTCATAGCTTTATCATCAACTAAAAAGGTAAAAGATGGTTGTTGGAGAAATGCATTAGATCCAAAGATGTAAGTACAGTCCTCTCAGATCCAAGATTTCTCACTCATAAAAACTATAAGTAATAAACTAGTCTGGGGATATTGGATGCATAGGCACTAAATACATTGATTACTGACTTATACTATATGACAATATTATATGGAGAAAGTTTATACTGTGTTAACAGACTACGTAAGCATAAGAAATGGTAGTCATGTGATGTTATAGTGGTTTAATGATTTATAAGTTTGTGCAGAAGTTATTCAAGTCCACAAAAGCTATGATGACTTTCAAAAGGTGGCAGCATAAAGTGAGTCACTGAGTACAACAAACAGGATACTTTCAACAATAATACAAGTAAAAACAGAAGAAAAACTCAAATTAAAAGACAAGCTTAAAATCATGGCATTTCTAAATAATAGTTTTAGCTCTCAATTGCAGAAAGTCTCCCAAAGATTTATATTTTTTAAAAATTTTCTCATAGAAAGCAGATTATCTCATAATATAGTACTATTATCAAATCATAAATAGTTAATCATCAATGGACACTGGAGATTACTTGTCAGCATTTACCATAACTTATTCAAGCATTCTATTGAATTCTTATATTCACTAAGATATATTAAAGCATTAATACCAACATACTAGTTATGTTAAGTGACAAATCATAAATCTTCCAAATGAAATATGAGCATTACCAACTTGTTCAATCTGATAATCTCCAGTTTAATATTAATTGCTTGGGTAGTTAGTGACCTCATGCTTAATATATTCTTAAAAAAAACAGGCTTTAGATACCACTGAGCTGATGGAAAAAAACTGAACTATGACTTTTATGGTTTACATTTAATAGGAAATAGTCATAATTCCATTGTTTTTGAAGATTAAATGGCAAGTGAGTAAAACAGTTCCATATATTTCAATAAACTGAATTTGTTTTTTAATTCGAGAAGGGAGAATCAATTCTGAAAATAATAACTGCTGAATTAATCATTCTAATACTGCTTTTAACTGTGCAAACTGATATTTTTCATCATATTCCTAGACTTAAATATACTAGAATACTACTACTTATAGAAAGACAAATGTTATGTATTCTATCAAAATACACTAATACCCCTAATTTATTTCCTGAATCCATTATTTCTTCAGCTTACTAATCAATATCAATTCACTATATTTAAATGATTATTATTTAAGATAGTTCTATAATTAGTTTAAAATGTAGTCGGTACGATACTTGGTACATATTTGAAAAAGGCTTTGTACAAAACCTTAGAATACTACAGTTTAGAGATGTGCACATTGGTTTGTATATATATGTGTGTGATTTTGTAGGTTTATTTTTTGGTTTTTATCAGTGTATTCCTCATGTGGGATGTACTGATAAAACTCAAAAAAGCTTGAAAATATATACTACAGTGCAATTATTGTTTTTCTTTTATAAAGTATTAAAAGAGGATAGACACTATTCTACTTTGCATGAAAATAGTATAATGAAAGATTACAAATTCTTCTATTCTCATAACTCCTATGGCACACAATATAAACTTTAGTCATCAATAGATGCCAGATATTGGTGTTTAATAAATCTTTATCCAGAGCTGTCCCATCAAAATATTTCCAGACCAGTTTCTAGCTTATGGCTTTAAACAGTGAGGAGCTTTTTAGTTGTTTTTTGAATGATGCACTTAGTCCTTGTGGATCTAATGCATCTTTTCTCTAGCAATTATTATTATTTTTTTTTTACACACCACTCTTACACAAATTAGTGACTATTTTCTATCATGTGCAATACTTTGTGGAGGGTGTAATAATAAATATATGATTAAAGACAGGCTAAAAAGATGTATGATCCCCCAAGATTCATATTACTTGCTGAATGAGCACTCATCAGTTGGCCCAGATCATAATCTTTTACACATACTTTTATCATTGTTCAGTATATGAGATGTGACAATTTAATTCCTGGAATAGATGAGTGGTATCACTGATGCCCTAATTGTATTGAATTCACATGAGTATTCATGTTTGAACATGTTTAAGTGAACATGTGCAAATTTTAAGTTGATAAAGATTACTAAATATCCTTGTGTATGCTTTGGAGTAAAATGGATGATCGGAATTTTGATCAATGTATTAATATCAAATTTTGTGTGAAAATCAGCAAATGTGCAAATGAAAACATTACAATTATTGCGAGTGGCATATGTGCTATGTAGAAATAGAGTGTGTTGAGTGGTCTAAGAAGTTCAAAAATGGGCAAGAATATGATATGGATGACTCTATAAACAGACAGTCAAAACAATAATGACTGATGTTAAATAAGGTCTGACAGATGATTGTGAGATAGATATCTAAAAAATTACAGATTATTTGAGAGACAGACTAATTTTTAATAAAGAATTGAGCATGAGAAAGATTTATGAAGTGTGTACCTTGGGTCTTGCTGGAAGAACAGAAACATTGGTTTGATGTTGCTACTGATCCTTCTTCAAATATGCATCTGCTTCTGAGAGCAATTACAGGTGATGAAACTTGATGCATACAGTATGATTCAGAAACAAAACATCAGACTATGCAATGGAAATACTCAACTTCAGTGTGCTCTAAAAAGGAAAGTATGTCACACTCACAGTTTTGGACTATGCTGGCATATATTTTTTGAGCACAAGGGGATAGTCCATTGATAATTTGTTAAATAGTGACAAACAATCAGCCAACAATGTTATTTAAAAGTGCTTGAAAAATTATGAAATTCTGTCAAAGAAAAAAACCCAAACTTGGCCTAAAAAGTGAATCATTTATTATGACAGTGCATCAAGTCATACTGTATTTATTGTGAGAGATTTTTTTAGCTAAAACAATCCAATTTCACAATTAGATCATCCTTCCTATTCATCTGACTTAGCTTCTAGTGGCTTTTGGTTATTTCCAAAATTAGAAACTGCACTGGAAGGATGAGGATTTTCTATTATAATTGATATCCAAAAAAATGTGAGACAACTGTTCAACAGTATTCCTCAAAATGAGTTCTAAGTGTGCTTCCAGAAATGGGAACACCAATTTAATCAGTGTATAAATGCATAAGGGGACTACTTTGAATATACAATAGCCACTAGTATACATTTACACATGTATATTTTATAAAGGTGCAGTCTAGAAATTAAGTTGTCACACTTCATATATAGATAGCTAATTACTATAGTTTAGTTAATAAATGTCAAACTTAAGAAAAATACATCTTTTTCACATGTCTTTTGTTAAATGTTTATGATTACATTCTTTCCATGATGTGTTAAAAGTGGATAAAAACCAGTAGCCATTTTGTGTGAGAGTGTTTATTAAGTGATTAATCTCTAGTTTAATCAATGATTTCTGATTAGAAAAATGATCTAAAAGTTTTTAAATTTCTTAAAGCCAAAAAAAAAACAAAACAAACAAGTTTATCTGACAAAATGCTCTCCAATAAAAAAATTCAACTGACACTAAATGTTAATCAAATAGATATATAATTTTACAAAATCGTCTATTATAAGACTCAGTTCTTTTACCTACTTTATTTATTATATTCATTAATGATTTTCCAGAAACAGAATGTAGAAAATTTAACTGATATTTATTTGACTTCTCTTTTCTAAAATAGAAATGGCTCTCTTTAAAGATATAAAAAAATTGGAAATCTTGTTTGTAGACCAGGCTCTTATTATTAATCCAGTGAAGACAATAATGTTCATCTCCTAACCTAAATATATATTGTAACAATAGATTGAAACACGATCTTAATGCTATTTAGGAGTAACTTTAGATTGTAGCCTAATTGATTTATCTAAGGATAAATCAAATTTAATTTCTAATAACTTTTATCCACAGTTAGACGAAACTATTTGATTGTGATATAGGTGCTTTACAAACAGCTTTCTTAACATTTGCATATTTTAATGGTGAATATCATAATTAATCTTTGAATATTCAGTTAAACATTACCATAAGAAATAGTATCAATACCTTAAATATAATTGTTTGCAATCTTTCACCATTATCAAATGTGGCCTCACAGAAAATGTATAAAAATTGTTAAGGAGTTTGAAATTGGCAATGCATCAATATATAGTAGCACCACCTAGGATTAATCTCAAATCAAGAGTTCCTTTTTGGATGTTCAACTAAAAATCTACAATCTGTGAATTAAGGTTCCAAATAAATTTCTTTTTTCAGATACCATAATAAAGCAGAATGGACGTCCTTTTTAAATATAACTGGAATTACATTTACAGATTCAAAACAAGTCATAGTTGTGCTCAACTACATCATAAACGGAATTTAACAGTCATTGATCTATATAAATGTGGTCAAACATGAACTATGAACTATAGTTGACTGATTGTTGAATCTATGATTACAATAGGCAGAATTAAAGAGCTTAATGCAGTCTCTAGAAAATCAGTCACTTAAGTGATATCTCTACAGACTTTCTTTATATTTTGCTAATAAATAAGCTAATTATAAAATTCTTATATTAAATAAAAAGCTTCCTATTGCAATCATAGAAATTTAAACTCTCTTTCACTATGCATGCCATTTGCACACAACCTTCATGCATCAGACAAACTAGACAGAAATACCAAACAGTTGACAATACATTAATATTGTCAGCTTATCAAGCAAGATAAAAATTAGTTTCTATTCCCTTTTAATATATTGTTAAAGGGTGAATAATTAGTGCACTGCATGTATAGATATGTATATTTATAAATATACTGACAAGATGAGATCTTTATCAAGTATAGCCATAAGAAACATTTTTTATACAAAGCCAAATTTGAATTTTCAGCACTACTGATGATTAAATCTAAAAACGTTCATTTTTTTAAATCAAGTTACCTGCCTAAATGAAGATTGTTTTAATTGATAACTTTTGATTATTACTTTACCCCACTCTAACATGGCAAAGATAGATAGAAGTGAAACTGTCTTTTATTTAACTTTATTTCAGGCTCTTTAGCATCACCCATATAGAAACAGTATGCCTCACACAGTTTGGGTTCAAGTCTTATCAGTCCTATAGGTAAAAATAGCTAAATTTTCATTGGATAATTACCTAGGTTAACTATTGGCAGGCCACTGTTTTTAAAAAAAGCTAAATCCATGCTGTAGGAGTGGTGACAAAATCTACTTTCACTGCACCATAAAGTTACAACAAAACTCATACACCCACATATATATATATATATATATATATATATATATATATATATATACAATGCATAAAAATAATATTAAGCAGTATTAACTATACAATAACTATGTTCAAAGGTAAAGTAGAGTATCATAGTACTGCCTTTAGTGCTATGATGCTGGAACTGCTGGCCTCAATAACATTACAAATTTACAACACAAAAATTCTTACCTTAGAAAATCTGTCATCCATAGTGTTTTCCAGCATGTCTCTGGATATTCGGATGCTAAAAAAACTGCTACCTTTAAAAATATTAATATACTATCTTTGTTAAGTAGTGTAGGATTTTAAAATCATATTAGATGCTAAGATATCTTACTTCTGGTTCCTAAACATTTCAAGTTCTAAAATTTATAAAAACAATTAGATATAATTTTAAAAATGGCTAAGTACTTCAGTTGACATTGCCCAAAGTAGTGCAGTCATCATAGTAATGTCTTCTCATTCATTGTCAATTCCCCCCCCCCCCAAAGAAACCACAAATGCACTTATAGTTTTCAGGATATCACTGTTTAGATAAATTCAATCAAACACAATGTTCTAATGTTTTCCTGAAGGTTTGTGATGATGTTGTTCTAGTTATATTTTTATATTGGACTATTTCCATCATCTAATATGAGTATTGAATGAATGTCTTTATAAAAATTTAATTTAAATATTCCAAATACATTCAACTGTTAGTAATAGCACATCAAGCAGTTAGTATATGTACAAATGTTTTGAGAGGTATTATTCTCCCCCTCTTCCTCAGGTGTTGCTGTCCTGACCAGTGACAGCACTAACATGAGATATAACCTGGACTCTTAGATTCTTGAGTATTGAATTTTAAGGTAATGCTCTAACCAACTGAGCCTTTCAATACTCATATTAGATAATGGAAACAGTCCAATATAAAAATACAACAATGTTCTAATACATTGTTTTATCACTCTTGTCTATTAATAATTTAAAAACATATTTAAATCGTAAAATTTTCAAAAGCGAAGTGAAAAATTTGTCTAAATTGGTTCTACACAATATTGTGAATGTATATGCTTGCTAACAGAAAATAATATTTTCCAAAAAGCGACAATGGCTCCAGTAACATTTATTGCATGTATTTCCAGTGCTAATATGTTTACAATAGTTAAAAGAGTTTGCTATTTCTGTTGGTCAGATTGCAAATATGTAATTAATGCCAATAATAGTTAGTGGGTTGGAGAAATATTGTTACTCCTTTCAATAAATCTACCACTTCCAGTCATGTTGTTGCATCATAAAGGTCTGATACTATTTGCTGCCTATAGTTGCCCACTCCAACCTTGATCACATGATTGCCTTTTTCAAATAGGCATGAATGTGAAATATTGTCAGAGTATTTCCAGACCAGTGAATTATTTTTCTGAATTTGATTCAGTATAACACTTGTCTCTCTTAAGTAAACCTGTTTTGTAAAATCTCTATCATATTGTGTAAAATCAACTTGCTGATCTAGTTATTTTATTGGTCTGCTTATACTATTGGCTATTTATTCATACTATTATTGTTTCATTAGTCAGTCATATTATATTTTGAAAATGATCTAGAGAGATTTAAGAAAGCTTAAAATAAATCTAAAATATTTGAATCTATATAATTACAAATTTTAACTATTTCTTTATGAAAAACAGTTGCTGAATGTTGTAATAACTTTATTCATTTACTTTGGGTATTATTTATGAAGATGCAGTTTCTTCTAAATATAAATTGAGTAAATATTGAGCATACATATGTGTACATATACATATTAATTAACAAAGTGCTTTTAATGGTTTACAAGTGGAATGATAGACATTCCCATGCTGTTTATATGAATGCTGCCCTCTATTGTCATGCTCCCCATTACAAATGCATAAGGAACCAATTCACTCTCATTTTTTAGTGCTTATAAAAAAAGCAAATTTTGTAGGAATGTATTAATTCATATTTACACATTCAATATTACATTATTTACTCACAAAAGTATTAAAATGAATAGTAATTAATTCTACCTTATTAAGTCAAATTATTTGTCATATGAAATAGAGTTTAGAAACCATCAGGGTATGATTGGAAGTTCAGCCTAATTAATACCACTCATCAGATATTCTTATAATAACTAAAAAAGCAAATGTAAATTGATTCCTTTTACATTTTCTAGGTGAAATCTAATAATAGAGATCAGCACAGTAATATAAACAACATGGGGGAATGTCATCATTTCTATGATTACATATACATATTGTAAAAAATGCATGTAAATTTTTATATATTAGATATTTGGTTGTTCACTTACAGGAATATTAAATGAGGAACTGTTAATTTTATATTGGGAAGTTAAATTATTTGCCATATTGAATGATGGTTGGATAATATATAAGCACGAGTGGAAGTTAACTCTGATTAATATTACTCATCAGACACACTACTCTTATAAAATCTAAAAAAGCAAAAGTAAATGAATTTATTTTACATTTGCAATGGTAAATCTGATGAATGGGCCATATGTATATATATATAAGACTAATGAGATTAAAACAATCATAAGAATACAACATCAAGAGATCTTGCTGTTAAGTAAGTGAAATTCTTTTCTTTAATTAGTACCTTAGAGTTCACTGATGCTTCTATTTTTTTTTCCTCTTTCTTTCAATGGAGACATTTTTTAAAAATAGAATCTCGAGATACAATAGATAGTTCTAAAGTAGGGTGAAGATAATTTTTCTTGGAAACATATAATTAAGCATGTGAGACGTTGATAAAATTTTTATTTATATAGGTAACATAAAAATTGCTATATATTTTTTAAAGATTAGAGTGTATATTAGTAAACATCTGTATATAAATGTCTGTAATATATAACAAATAAGCGCACTGAAAATATTTTTTATAAATGAGATAATTTTATAAATGCTATAGACTGATTTTTCATACTTCATATATATTTTGGCTGCAATTTAGCCTCATCAAATGTTTTAGAAGTCGTATGATATTTCACTTTTAGAGAATAAATATATTATTAATGTTCTAACATGTTAACTGGCACACAGATGTTTAGTACATCTAACAAATTTAAATGACAGATCAGCATATTTATTTATTACCTATTGTCTAAAATAATAAAGTTCAATTCTGTACAAGAATATGAAAAAAATCACTCCTCATTTATTTTTTATATATATGTTTGGAGTGATGATTTTCCAAGTGCTATTCATAATTAAATTCCATATTCAATAGTATCAAAACTTATTTGCAAAACAAACAGAAACCACCATTTTCATTTACAGTTCATGATTTTATAATGCTACTTTGGTATTATTCCTGCAACGATGTATTACTCCTGTGTCAATTGCATCTGATAATAATTATTCAATTTCCATTAATGATGTCATGGTATTCAAGAATCCTGACATCACTAATCCATGTCAAATATATATACATGTTACCAACTTTTCACATTTATACATCTCATGAAGTTATAAAAGGTGCTGACCTTTGTTTAGTCCACCTTAGTGATTTTTACCCCACCACAATATAATATATCTTTCACATCATTTGTATTTATATTTAAAAATACAGCTAAAACTTTTTATATTTGTGATTTATTTTTGGTTAATGCTTTATATATCTTTTTTAAAAAAAAATTTAAAATATAATGTTAAAGTTACAGTTCACCATTTTTAAATAAAGTTAAAACTTTATCTTACAGTTAGCATCTTTTTTAAGGTTTAAAAAAACCCTGTAAACCTAAAACTTAATGTTACATTTTACCATGTAAAAAATGTTTCATGGTTTTTTATATTTTTTCTTTTTCCATAATGATTAAATTTCTCCATTATTGAAAATAAGAAAGTTTGATTTTACATGTGCTGGTGTTTATAACTGCACAAAGTCCAGTATTATGTTGGGGGGAGGAGGATGGCTTTCATGGCACAAAGTGCCATTAAAAAACTCACAAGTCACAACTACCTGTTTTTATTTGGTATCATAATGTGTTTTTTCTATTTTCCATAATGAACATATGTCATTTTTTAAAAAAAATTGATGGTATATATGATTTGAGATATTACTCTGGTGACATATTATTCGAAGTTTGTGATATGTTTAAAATAACACCTCCATGGGCTTTGGAGACAAATTTTATCGATTAAGTTTGTCTGTATACCCCTTGGAGGCATAATGTTAAACATATCACAAACTTATAATAATACATAACCAGAGTAATATGTCATAGCAGAAAAGTATCAAATGAACTATCTTTTATTAAGTTCTCATTGGTTATAAAAAAGACTGTCATAAATAACATTAGTCAGAGGAAGGAGATTTAATAACTAAAGAGAACTTAATAAAAAGCTGGTCTATTCTTTTATTACACATATTGTTGACTGCTAAAGCTAGAGGGCATATCAATTTGTCATAACAGTTAATATTAAATTATAATTTCAAACATTATATATATATATAATAAATAAAGTTTGATATCTGTATTCGTTTCACAATATATGTAATATACAAATCAATATATATATATATCAAAATACAGTACAATTTACATAAATTATATTCTTTTAGAAGTACTTTCGACTATACATTTTGTAGTCTTTAGCAACTATATAACATTGAATAATCAAAACGAGACAACCTTTAACAATACCCATAGTTCAATTCAGATTTCCCACAATTCTGTTATCTTAACATTTGATGACTGCAATTCATTAACATTTGACGATTTCTTGAAATCAACATAGCCTCTTTTATTTTACATTTATTATGACAATGTTCAATTTGAATAATTTTCATATTTTTATAATCAAATTTAAATCCATGTTGACAAGATTTATTATGATCAAATATAACAGATGATGAAGGTTTATTTACATCTATTCCAGATTGATTCTCTTTTTGAATTCTATTATATAAAAGCATATGCTCTTTTATTCTCTTCTCAAATGTACACTTAGATTCACCAATGTATTGTACGCCACATCCACATATCAATCTATATATAATAGAATTTTGATTAAACTTTGAATTTTGAATTTTAGAATTATTAAGTAATTTATTTATGTTATTTGTAGAGAAAAAAGCAATATGACACAAACCATTATAAATTTTCCTAATAAACTTGACCTGCTCATCTGATATAAATGGCAATGAAAAAAAAAATAAAAATGTCAAAATGAAATGGATTTCATTGCCATTTATATCAGATGAGCAGGTCAAGTTTATTAGAAAAATTTATAATGGTTTGTGTCATATTGCTTTTTTCTCTACAAATAACATAAACAGATTACTTAATAATTCTAAAATTCAAAATTCAAAGTTTAATCAAAATTCTATTATATATAGATTGATATGTGGATGTGGCGTACAATACATTGGTAAATCGAAGTGTACATTTGAGAAGAGAATAAAAGAGCATATGTTTTTATATAATAGAATTCAAAAAGAGAATCAATCTGGAATAGATGTAAATAAACCTTCATCATCTGTTATATTTGATCATAATAAATCTTGTCAATATGGATTTAAATTTGATTATAAAAATATGAAAATTATTCAAATTGAATATTGTCATAATAAACGTAAAAGAGGCTATGTTGATTTCAAGAAATCGTCAAATGTTAATGAATCACCAGTCATCAAATGTTAAGATAACAGAATTGTGGGAAATCTGAATTGAACTATGGGTATTGTTAAAGGTTGTCTTGTTTTGATTATTCAATGTTATATAGTTGATAAAGACTACAAAGTGTATAGTCGAAAGTACTTCTAAAAGAATATAATTTATGTAAATTGTACTGTATTTTGATATATATATATTGATTTGTATATTATATATATACACACACATAACTACAATTCTTTATAATTACATATTTATCATTTAAATGTTTGTTTGCACAGTTTCAAAATGTAAAGATAGTCTCTATTTCGTTAACTAAAAAATTAATCAGTTTAAAAATTATATTGCAATTAGTTCTACAATCAGCTTTGCTCATGTTACTAGATTAAAAGAATGTAATGTAGTTGATAATTAAAATATATTTAAATAATATTTACATAAATAATAATGCAAGATTTATCAACAAGTAAAAATAATTGTTGTAACACATTTTTGTAAACAATATTATAGGTAATTTTTAATTGCTGTTGATAACTCATATTATTATTTAAATATTCTTTAAATATATTTTAATTCTCAATTACCATGTGAATATGGAAGAACATATATTGGTGAAACCACTCATCCCATTAAAAAGTACTTACAAGAACATAAACTGATGATTAGAAGAGAGAAAACAGATATGTCTAAGATAGCAGACCATGTATGTACCAATGAACATATGTTTAATTGGGAAAACACAAATATATTGGATAGAGTAGAAAAGGTACAAAGAAGAAAATTTAAAGAAGCACTTCCTTGACAATGTCAAAAAATCCCATAAGCCAACCTAATGTGATTATGCATAATGTATGGAAACCACTAATCAACTTTTCTCTTAAGAAAAAAAAGTGGAGAAATCAGGAGGAACCTCATAGATAAGTATATGAAATTTCTACTGACTGTTGCCTTTGGCAGGATGGCTCAGTTGGTTAGAGTGCTACCTTAAAATTTAATACTCAGGAATCTAAGGATCCAGGTTCAATTCCCATGCTAGTACTGTCACTGAACAGTACAGCAACACCTGAAGAAGATGGGATAATAATACCTCTCAAAACATTGTACATATACTAACCTGTTTAATGTGCTATTATTAACAATAGAATGTATTTGGAATATTTAAATAAAGTTAAATTTTTTTAAAGACATTCAATACTCATATTAAAAGATGAAAATAGTCAACAATAAATACAATTGCATTGTTTTATTTTATAATCTGTGACTATTCCTGTATTATTAGATTAATAATAAAAATAAAAAAGAATATAAAGTAATTGATTATTAAAATATACTTTTAATATATATATTGTAACCT
>JAQFVV010008582.1:0-27269 GCA_028023455.1 Epiperipatus broadwayi | reverse complement strand
TAAAAATAATTTTAATTATCTAGTCAAGGTTGATTTATTTTCAAAAATTGGATAATAATTAATTGCTTTTTAGTTCATAACCTTCCCTAGTTGCACTAGATTAGGGATTCAAACTAATCAGTGAAAAGGATAAATAGGTTAAAAGTTTAATCAAAAATATTGTAAAATGATCATGACTACTACTATAAATTAGTTGAAATTGATATCTGACATGATTACTGACTTTCTCTCTTTAATTGCTTTCATTTAATTTTGTTTTTGTAGCAGTTATATTTTAAAACTTCAATTTTAAAATTTTAATGTGTAATTTTATTCAAACTATTATTTCTTAACTTAAGCATGTTAGGGCAATTTTAAGGTATCTGGGCACAAATTTCCAAATTTTAATCCCAAGGAACTAAAATCTTTCTTTCCATCCAGTTTTTTTTTTTTTCAAAATATAATTTGCTTATTACAATGTTTGAACTATTATCTGTTAATTTTTTTTTTTGTTGGAAAACTTTTAAAATTGTTGTTACTATTGCCATAATTATGCAAGAGCTATTGTCAATTTCAAAATACATTTGTATGTTTGCATTATATTTAAATTTGTCTTAATATATTTAAAATTTTTAGTGGCAATAATGATGTCAAAAATATTAATAATTTCCTGATATTTTACTTAAAATACTCATTTTTATTTATTTATTTATAGTAAAGAACTTTAAATTCATAGGATAAAGATGATATTTTGTTATGATGAGTGTATTTTATTAAACATTTAAAAGAATTTATTTATCATAAATTCTAGAAATTTCACAAGTGTCATTCATTCACATAGTAAAAAAGTAATTTAAAGTGATTAATTAACAACTTCACACTCTCATTTTCAAACACTTAAGATTTTCCCATACATATATGTTTGGGTTGAAAAGATAGATTCATTCTATCTTTTCCCAAAGACTTTATCTTGTGTTTGAAAAAGTGGAAGTATTCATTTATATAGTGACATCTACAAAGCACATGTGCATTAGCTTATTGGCTTATTGGTATTAAGTCTACAAAAGAAATATGTAGATTAATAATAGTTTTATACTTCAATAAAATATGTGTGTGCTGTTTTTCTAATAAATAACATATTGTTAACTAAAAAGAGCATAAAGGAATTTATTTACTATGGCTGTTTTTATTTTCCCCTTTTGAAGGAAAGAAATCACTTCTGAAATATAGGGTCATAAAAAGCAACTTGCATTCAAATTATTTAATAAATATGATGAAGAATTGAAGTGATTCATTTTTTTTAAAATAAAATATAAAATATACTTATAAAATGACATTGTATTTTTTGTAGGAATTTAAATTACTTTCTTATATTTCAATTATTTTATAAACACCTGCAATAATATTTAAAATCCTGTGAACTCTTTTCTCTCTCCAAGCATTGCTGTGAAGACTGCTATTATTATGAATGTAATATTTGAAATAAATATATTTCTTCTGCTGAATATTTTTAGAATTTTGGATAAATATAATTTCCAAAATATTCTGCAAAATATTTATTTATTACAAGTTAAGATAACATTTATGATGGATTAATTTGGAAATCTGTATTCAAATATTAAGTAATATTTATTGCAACTTATTAAATATATATCATAAAATCCATGGATATTTATTTTGTCAGTGAATGACCATACATATATCTTATTTGCTAGTATAATTATCTGAAATTTTACTAAGAATATCCAAGAATCACTTTCCATGTTTCATGGTTATATTCTAGATTCTGATATTATAATTATATTGCATTTTGTGATGGATATGTGTGCTGTTCACAAATCTTTATTGCCAAATATTTGTATTTGTATTCCAGTTTAAGATAAATAGTTAAAGAAAAAAAGAAAGCAGAACATATGTTATTGTTTATTTTAAATGATAAATTTTATGTTTATTTATTATTTTTGCATACCTTGCTTTATTCCAGGTGCATATTATATTATATTTCATATGCTATTTTTTAAATATTTTTAATTAAAGTTCTCATAATAGTAATCTATTATATTTGCCTACTTTAAAAATAGTATGTGTTTTTTTTGCATATGAATCATTTATTTATAAAGGTATATTCTGTATGCTGAATATGTAGATATATCTTTCCATTATTTATTTTATGCTTATTATTGCCTAATTTTATTCAAGACACATTTGGCAGTTACTAATATTTATTATCTTTCACATCCTTTACCTATAGTATTTAGTTTAGAGATAATAGTTTAGTCTTGCTATTTTAAAAATGCTTATTTATGCCAGTATGTAGAGTTAGTAACATTAGTATCTCTCTTATAATATTTATTGTCCTGATAGTATGAAAATATGCATATATTTTGGAGATAGTTGCATAGGTTTTCTATTTTAAGACAATTCTTATTTAATATTTTTGGTCCCTGATGTGCTATTTCATTATTTTCTTAACTAGTTACAAAACCCTAGGTTATTTTCTTATTAGCCCTCAGAAGTAGGTGAATATTTATAAACTATGCCATTATACTTTTTGCTTTGCCATACTCAATTGTTTTTAGATGAATTTTTCTTTTTGTTAATGTTGTAAAGCTTGTGTAATATTTTAACATGTCTTTATCTGGCATTTAGATGTTTTTATCAAGGTATTGAGGAGTTCTACCTTACCGCTTCTAGCATTTTTGGTTGACCTTGATATGAATAATTTATTGTTGATGTGTAAGTCATATATTTGAGTTTCCTAATTGTGAGGACATAATACAATAAATAATTATTTTCAAAATTTGTGAAATATATTTAGGCATAAATAGACAATGTACATCTTTATTTTTACTTCTTCATTTCTGAATTCATTAAACTTATTTTGAGTATATTAAATATTCATAAAAAGGGTCACTACTTATAAAGGTTGTTATCATTATATGAATGATTGATAAGTGAGATCATTTTGGTAATTAAGCAATAGAAAGTTTGTTTTAATCTGCTGGATTATTTTTCTTAATCCAATTGAATTATAAAAAAAAAACAAGATGTAAAAATTTTAATTTTGCTATTATAAACTGGTAAAGGTTTTTGATTCTATGGACTCAGAATATATTTAGTATTTGTAATTTTGTATTTGTATTCTGTAAATAATCTTCAATACTTTCTCTTTCTCTTTCCTTCTTTATTTTTTCTTTTTTATATAACATACAATAATAACATTTCACTGTTCTTACACTTTAAAGCAAATATATATTTATTTATTCTTTGCAAATTCAACTATTCTTAGCAGTTTTCATCAAATCTACAAAATTTAAACATTATATTAATACAACCATATTTTATACATATATCTATTATAATCTTACAATTTTATCAACTTAATTATTAATATCACTTTATTCATTAAACTTACTATTCTATAACTTTCCACTTTTTAATTCTATTTTATCCTTTTTTTTATTTATTTTTATTCTTAATTATTATAATATTTATATTTATTCACCTTTTACCTTTGCCATAATTTTAGAAATTCAATGTAAGATAATAAAGTAATTAAGATATTATGTAGAAGTAATTGAAATAAAAAATAAGGTTAAATACATGAATATAGTAATATAAAAAAAGATTTTATAAATATTACATTGAATTTCTAAAATTATGACAAAGGTAAAAGGTGAATAAATATAAATATAATAATTAAGAATAAAAATAAATAAGAAAAATAAAGAATAAAATAGAATTAAAAAGTTAAAAGTTATAGAATAGTAAGCTTAATGAATAAAGTGATGTTAATAAGTATGTTGATAAAATTGTAAGATTATAATAGATATATGTATGAAATATGTTTGTATTGATATAATGTTTAAATTGTGTAGATCTGATGAAGACTGCTAAGAACATTCGAAACTGTAAAGAATAAATAAATATATTTGCTTTAAAGTGTAAGAAGAGTGAAATGCTGTTATTATATGTTATTCTGTAAAAGAATATTTGTTTTGTTATTAAAGAAACTTTTCATAGTCATTTGTTTACATCATTCCACTTATTAACCAGAAATTATTCCACATATTAACCAGAAATATTTGCTAAAAAAAGTGCATGAATATTGGAACTAATACAAATCACTTTATTAAATTATATTTGATATTATAATTAACTTAAGAAAGATATATTTGCTTAATATAAATTTATAATTAGACTTAATATTTTGGATCACTTCAACTAATTTTATTTTATTTAAAGATTATTGTGCTTATTTATTACAAATTATTTTCCATTTTAAATCATATTTATTATTCCATGATAAAGTTAAATTAAGGAATTTAAATTCAAATTTAGAAGATGTTTAAGGAGGTTTATTCTATGGTATTTAGAATGGTTATAAAAATCCCTTACCTATTATTAATATGTGAATGTCATCCTAGGTTATTATTCAACTTATTCTAAATTAAGATATGTTTTGTTTTATTTAAATTAAAAATATGATTATTGTTATCATCACAATGGTAATAAGACATTAATTTAGGAGTAAATGTATCTCTTAATTAGTTTGCTAGGATATCATTCAATGTAGAATGAATCTGAAGAGGCAAAAAAAATATTTTATGATTAAATGAGATCATATTACCCTGATATACTCTGATTTGTTTCACAAACCATATTATTTAAATTTATAATAACAACATTTCACTCTTCTTACACTTTAAAACAAAATATATTTATTTATTTATTACAGTTTTGACTGTTTCCAGCAGTCTTTGTCAGATCTACAAAATTTAAACATTATATCAATACAACCATATTTCTTACATATATTTATTATAATCTTACAATTTTATCAACTTAATTATTAACATCACTTTATTCATTAAACTTACAATTCTATAACTTTTAACTTTTTAATTTTATTTTATTCTTTATTTTTCTTATTTATTTTTATTCTTAATTATTATCATATTTATATTTATTCACTTTTTACCTTTGCCATAATTTCAGAAATTCAATGTAATATTTATGAAATCTTTCTTATATTATTACATTCATATATTTAACCCTATTTTTCATTTCACTTATTTCTATATATTATCTTACTTTTTTATTCTTTTATTCTATTCCTTAATTTCTTTTTTATTTATATTTTATTCCTGCTTCTTTCATTTACTTAATTTTTATAAAATTATTTTTATATAAATTTTTTATTTCTTATCTTATTCTCTACTTTTTCTCTTTTCTCCACTATTTTCTTTATCCTATTATCCTTTCTACTTCATTTTTTATATTTATATACAGCTCCCTCCATTATCTATTATACAAACTACTTATTTATTTTATTTTTTTATTAGTTTTTACTTTTTATTTTTTATCTTTTTTATATTATTTTTTTAAACTAAGATTGTTTTTAAACCTCCTTCTCTATTAATATTTTGTTTTATCTTCTTTATTAATTGCCTCCCTTATTTTTCTCTCTTCTACTACTTGCATAACTTATCATTCTAATATTCCCTTTTTCTAGTTTATGACCTGTCTCCATAAAATGCATATATATCAGGAATCCTCTATCATATTTATGTTAGTATATATTGAATTTTTGTCTCACCTATATATTTGTTTGTAATTCCTTTATTCTTATATTTTCTACATTCTGCCTCATAAATCCCTTTTATATATTTCTTTTCCCACACCTAGAGATAAAATGATTTTTATTGGACTTTGGAATAATTTTCATTCAATAGTATTGAAAAGATTCAAACTTCATTATCAATTACTCATTATAGAGATTAAATTGTGTTTTTTTTATTTAGTAGGATTTTTAATCCAAAACATTAAAAGATTTTTATTACTTTCAAATATTTTGAAAGAATGCAACTGAATAAATATTCAGAACATTTTAAAAAAGATTTTAAATTTATTTAAAATTTTAAAAATTATAGTTCTAAAATATATTTAAGTGCACTTAATAAAAGTTTCATGAGAAGGAAATTATAATAAAGAAACACAGATAGCATATTTAATTTATGATTACTATTAAATGTGTGTTAGTGATTTTTTGTACTTTGAAGATCAGTTCTTAATATTTAAAGATAATTGATAACTATTTATGGTTGTCATAATATTTGATATTTATGTGATGTATTGGTCTGTTCCTTTAATCTAATATTTCTCTAATTAAAAGTATCTAAACATATTTGAAATATTTTATAAATATTACCTTTCTTATTTACTCTCATAGATACTCTCAAGAATTTATAAAGATTTTATTGTATATTTAAGTATACTTGTGGCATTGATATTAGTACAAATATCATTGCTCAATTAATTAAATCTCCTGATACATTATATTCTAGTTTTATGCATAAGTTGAGTTTGTTAAACCTTTCTCTTATGGAATGTTCCCAGTTCTAATTAAAACCATACTTTAAAAAGAATATAAATTGGGTTAATATCTTACTCTTTTATGCAGTAGCTAAGTTAGTATGTCAGATACTTAGAGGAAACAGATTTTATTATTCAATTAAAGATGCAATAAAACATTCTTTATCTTATTGATTTAACTACTTTCTCTAACCAAGAGTTTTGTTTTGCATTACTTAAAGATACACCACACATTTAATTAGTAATAAAGTAATAAATCATTTTTTAATTAAAACATCACAAAAATATAATATCATTGAAGAAAACTTTGCATTTATTTAATTTGTTTATTGTTCTTATTGTTAATAAATTAATTATATTTGTTAATTATCTGGTCTTTGTCATTAGTTAGTTAATCTCATCATCTGCTAATTTTATAAATGAATATGGTCACATAATGTTATAATTATTATCATTATTTAAAAACGTACTGCTTTATAAGAAAATTGTTCATCATTTTATACACTTATATCATCCTTATCTCAATATTTACTTTGCAAGATATGAATTAAATGCGACAAAATGACCTTTGCTATTTAACCCTTTTCCCGCGCTCGACGAGACTCCTCGTCGACATCTAAAATCACTCTAACTTAGTTCGTTTTTATACGATAAAATTCGTTAAATACGTATTTAATTCGTTTTTAAAAGTTCTGTACGATGGTGACATCTTCCGATTTATTTTAGAAGTAAAAAATAAAAAAAAACGCATTTTAAACCTAAACAAAGAAGGAACATTATTTGTGATTGGTTCTTAGCATGCTCTCAGCCGAAAAAGACATTCTGATTGGCTGGAAAGAACAAAGAAACTGCCTGATCAAAGAAAATAAAGAAAAACGCTGAGATTTTCATTTCGAATACGATTTAAATTATTATTAAATAATATTTATGGAAATTAAACATAATTTTCAGAGAGAATAATAAAAAAACAAAATTATTTTCGAAAAATATTGAAGATTTAAGTAAATATATTGAAGATGTAGTAAAAAGAAATATTTACTTTTCTATAACGTAAAAGTCGATCTTTTTGTTTACATTATAACTTTTATGTTGCCGATATAGAATATCTTAGAATAAATAAATAGCAATTTATTTTTGAAAGAACTTTCGTTTTCTTCATGACCTGAAAAATTAATTATATACTTTTTATAAACGTATCTGAGTTGAATTTAATATTATAGACGAATATGTTTTAACAATAGGCTTTGTCTTCAGTTTGTGAGTTGGCCAATTAAAAGATTTGATTTTTATCTCATACAACCAATGATTTAATTAGCGGTTTAAGGGTCATATTAATGTTAATAATTCATAATCTTAAAGAGTTAAAATTGTAAGAATAGTATTTATTATACTTGAGTATTAAAACTCTTAGATAATTTTTAACCAAATTTATATAATATAATAGCTTAGAATAACTCTGCTAGCCAAACATACAAGTGATATGAGATTTATTTATTCTTTTGAAATATCTTAAAACCCTGAGATATTAGTCTTATTAGAGATAAATATACATCTGTAAAGTGCATTCATCAAATTATTATTTATTTAGTATAAGAAGTCTGCAAAGTAACAATTCAAATGCTTTTAAATGGAATGAATATGATTGGTAGTTAGTAAAACGATCCTCACCCAATCAAGCATTAGTATTTTTATTATGTTACAATGTATATATCATTACCACTAATTTTTTTTAATTTCAGTATCACACTCTTGTAAAGCAAGCATAAATCTGAAAAAGTGGCACAGGTAAAATTGTCACCCCTTACCTGTCACAGAGATGTAATGTATATTAGAATTCACATCTAAACTAAACAAGAAGCATGAATATGAATTTTTGTTTAGATAAGTCTGAATTTTAATATACATTATACCTTTATGGCTAATAGGTAAGAGGTGACCTTTTCACCTGTGCTGTTTTATTTAGATTTATGTTTGTTTCACAAAAGAGCACTGCTGAAATTTAAAAAGTAATGTTTAGTGTTAATAATATTTTATATTTGAGTTCCATATAGCAATATTGAAGTGCTTCTATTATATATATATATATATATATCCATTCCATTTCCTTTTAAGTTCTTTAATTTTTGCAGTTATGTCTTTAATAGTAGTCTGGTATACCAAATCCATTCATTTCATTTTTTATGACTATTATGTTAAAGCAGCATATGATTTCCATTTTAATGTTATTTTGTTATATAATGTTCTTTAGCTAAAGAGTGACATGTAGTTACATTATAACTAAAGTCATTAAAAATATAATTACTGACTAAGATAATGTCATGAATATCAGATAAGACAATACAAGATGTGTGAAAATTCTTAGTTTTATCTCACTAATATAGAATAAATAAATAATGCTTACTTTCTGGGTAAAACAGGTGCTTTCTACTATTCATTTCTGATATTCATGGATCTTTACAATAGATTTTTTCTAAAATAGATTTATGTAATTACTTGTAATAAATGCATGCATATCCTAAAATATTCCTTTACATATTTATTCTTTTATGATAATGTACTTTTCAATGTCATTCATTACCAGTACTATTTGCTATTATTATAGATTTTAAATGTTTTTTACTCTTGGATAACTAATCACATCTCAATAGTTACCTAGAGTAATATAATATGTGCAGGGTTCGAACTCAGACTTTCACATGACCCACAACTCTCAGTGCCATCTCATATTGCTGACCCACCTGATCACACACATGTTGAAAAGATAAATAATCACCAATATACATATTTCATGCTAAACCAGTGGTCGTGTGAAAGTCTGAGTTCGAACCCTGCACATATTACATATAAAAATGCAGGTTTAAGCCTGTACAATATATTAATCTAGAGTAATATAGCATATAAATTTTTTGCTAATATTATAAAACTGATTTAAAATACTATTGTTTTTCTGGAAATAATAAAAGTTTTAATGATGGAGAGACCACTTTAAATATATTTTCCTTTCTTTAATACAATTCAATCAGTAAAATGTCTGTATACTGTACTAATAAATATTTGCTGGCATCATCATCTGTATTAATTTATACAGCAATAGCATGTAATTTCCAATTACAAAGCTACAAAGTACCTTGAATAGAAGATTAACTCACAACAAATTAGTCATAGAAGTCTGAATGCACTCAGTCCTGTATATTAACATTGTGGCTTTAAACATGGAATAATAATAATTTGTTTGGAACCTTTTCCCAGATTCAGCAATAAATTCAGCTGGATTTGTTCTTCCTAGATGCAACATGAGCCTCATTGACAACTTCAAGACAACCCATGGTCATTATGCTCATTTGGTCCAAAGCGGAACTTAGCTGTTTCTGATCTATATAGCGATAGTTGAACACAATCCGTAAATCACATACTTAATGTCTGTTGAATCCATGATTAAAGTGGTACAATTGAAGGTCTTAATAAGGCCATGTGTGAATCTATCTTCTGATTAGAATCTCTTGAATTTCCTTCGTGATATTTTGTTAATAGTTAAACTACCTAAAAAATTACTTATGCTATATAAATAATTAAGTACAATGTCTCGTTTTTTAAAAAACACCTATCATCTTGACTATGAATAGCTTGTTAATACTTCAGTACAGAAGAAGAATTAAAATTCTTACATTCTGAATTTTGTTTGTTATTAATTTTAAGTGGAAAAATTTCTCATAATTTATTTTATAGAAGAATTTAGATTTAATAATAAAAACATATTGATTAATAATAAAAACATCTTCCGGGCTTGATTAAAATAGTATAGATAGTTGGGTCTTCTATAATAAATGCTACTGGAAAAACAAATATTTCAACAAATATTTTTTATAATCAAATCAATATTCTATAGGAAACATGGCTATAATGAATGTAGAATTATATACACTATTAGCCAAAGTAGCACATGGAAAATGTTTTCGGGCCATCCTGTCTAGATATAATTTTTATTATGAGTCGGAAAATTCTCTTAACAACTTAGATCAATTATCTATTTATTTGTGCCTCAAACAGTCAAATTATTTGTTTAATTATATTTCTGCTACATATATATGATATGTGTTTCATAATTCTACGATTTTTTAATTATGGAGAAAGTTCAATCAAAAATTGTTTACACTTTTCAAATTTATATATATAGTTAAACAATCGTATTTTTAGGTTTATATTTTTTATTTTTTTATTATATTTTAAATTGTGGCGTTGGGTGCTAAACAATCTTATTTATAGTCTTATATTTTTGATTTTTTTATTATATTTTTCCTGTTTAAATTGTGGTGTTGGATGCTAATTTTGATCTAGACCATGAGTCTGAACCTGATTATTTGTAAGTGCAAATACTTCAGTGTGTATTAGAATAAACAGATAATATAGCAAATAAGATTTTAAAATCAATTATGGTCATTTTAGAATATCCCAATATATTTATATAATTTGTTAATAGTTGGATATCTATATTATGTTGTTTACCTCTACATTGCTGTTACAATCAAAACAAAAGTATGTGGGTATACTTAGCTACTATTAATAGATAAAGATCCAAAGTTATAAATATTAAAGGAGTAAATCACTTAACAACTAATTGTTTAAGTTATATCTGGCAATGAAATGATATCAATGCTTCAATTCTGGAATTAAAGCCGTTTCAAAGATGCTGCATTTCAGACATCAATTCAATGAAGATATTGTAGATCACAGCTTATAACAGAGCTGCCTCATTCATTAACATTTTGCGCACAATGCTTAAAATAATTTGCGAAGATTAGGGAGAAAAACGAATTTCAAAATAAAGATAATTTATCATTTTCACCAACAAAAATCATAAATTGAAATAATAAAAATAGATTCATTAAATAACAAATTTTGAAAACATAACTTAAAATCATATTTAAATGAAATACAACACATAAAATGATTGACTTTTGATCATTATCCAACAGCAGTAATCCCTTTGATTGTTACAGTATAAAGGCATATGCAAAAGGATATTTACCAGTATTCAGAATAATTAACATTAATAAATTATAGTTATCTTTTTATATAGTTATCTTTCATTCTGATAATTTATTAAAGCTCTTACAAAAGTAATAAGGCATTTATTACAAACACAAATAAATGGAAACATGTTTAGCTTTGAAGGATACATGCAGTTATAACTATTGTTTGTGATTAGGCAATTATAGAAAATTAATAAAGACTGACTATTCAGAAGAGAGGGGTTGAGTTTTCCATTTAGTTGGAAAGGTTATGACGATGATCAGTACAATTTGGCCAAAATTTATAAATACTCAGTCTTAATTATAGAAGGGGAATGATTGGTATAAACAGAATGAACTAATGAAGAACAGCTCATTAGTTGTTTCTATTATTATAAGCAAGTCATTGTTGCATTATATTTGGGTCTTGACACTGATTGGATACAAGTCCATTAAGATGGACATAAGATGTTATTAGATTAACAGCAATAATGTATAAAAAAAGCTCAAGTCTTTGAAGCTTATAACATACACAGAGAGCAATTGTGAGAAGCCAGTCATCTTATATAGCACTAGTAAAATGAATAGACTTTTGAATATTCATAATAATATATAGAGGTTAAAGTATACTAATTATATGTTTATTATTTAATAGGATGCAGATTGAAGGAACATGCAATAGCCAAGATCCACTGAATCTAAAAAGAGGGAGGAAATAGATGAAGGAAAATGATTTGAAGGCATTAACACAAGCTTTCCCTCTCAAATCCAAATTGTAGCTGATTGCAACATTTACTATCAATCAAATTCCTGTTTACACACACACACACACATATATATATATATATGTCATATTATTATTACTATTTGCGGGATATTCCGTGTAGTGAAAAAGCTAAATGCTGACGTTTCAGTACAATATCAAGTACCTTCCTCAGAGCGTCCTCTTTCTCAAATCATAAGAATGCATCTTATGATTTGAGAAAGAGGACGCTCTAAGGAAGGTACTTGATATTGTACTGAAACGTCAGCATTTAGCTTTTTCACTACACGGAATATCCCGCAAATAGTAATAATAATATGACATCTTTTATCCGTGAAAACATTAGAATTAATATATATATATATATATATATATATATTGTAACAATATTTATCAATTAATATAAATATGTATTTGTAATTATTAAATTAATATAAAAGATATGTATTTGTAACTATAATTTGTAACTATCTTAATATGTCACATTTGTGACCATAATAAATATTTAGATAGGGGAAATTATTAATTATTAGATATATGCCTATCCAATCTGTACCATTTGTAACTATATTAATTCATCATAGCATAGATAAAAAAATTATAGAATCACTGTGCCACTTGAAAATATCAGCATTAAAGATTCTTGGTATTTATTTATATATTGGGGCAGTCATTTGAACAGTAAAACATACTGGACATTGTCATCTAATAAAAATAATATTAAATATAGCAACTGAATAAAAGTACCCACTGTGAGATTCCTGGAGTGCCTTATGCTTATCTCCAATACTAGGTTCTTCTAACAAAGAATCCTTCCTATCCTTCTTTCCAAATATATAAGACCATTCATGGTCATATGCACACACGGGTGCTATTCATGACAACTTATAAAAAATATATTTTATAAGACTAATATTATGAAGTTGGAAAGGGATGATATCACTCTTTATTCAGTTTAGCTAAGTACATGTGTTTTCCCATGAGCGCCACTAGATTGTTTTCAATCTAGATAAGTATCTATTTATAGTGTACTTGAGTTCAAACTCATTCAGTACATATTTATTACACATGACTTGGATGACTATTGAACAAAAATGACATTCTTACATTTTATCTATATTGATAAAATTACAAGATCCCAATATTACCAAAGTTTATACTATAGATCAAAGATTCTTATAGACATTGCTAGCTCATTAGCATATATTGATGAACAGACATGTATAATCCTATTAATGGCTTCCAAACAAGCATGTGAAGACCATTATTGATATTGATGGCCATTTAACTAGATTATTTATCACAATAAAGGTAATAATGATGATGATGATAATAATATCATAATAATGATAATAATAGTGATATCATAATAATGATTATAATAGTGATGATGATACCAGCCATGGCTTATCAATAAACTCACAACAATAAATTCATCTTTATAAACTTATAGGCATCTATTAAAATTATCATATTTCATACTGGGATTTAATAATACTAATGGTGATGATTGATCATCATGAATCTCTTTGCATAATATTCAATTTTATATAAACCCCTATTTACTAAAATATATTCATTACGCTAAACATTAAATTTAATGATTATAATTTATTAATGATGATTGATGGCGATCATAACTTTTATATAGTATTATTTGAAACATTTTTAACTAATAACATGATATCCATCTTTGATGAGGATGATCTAAATTCATGGACACAACACAATTTTAGCTTTCTATGTTGAACTATAATTATCAAAATTTGGTTATTCTAAAGCATAATCCTTAAATACCTAAATATCAACATTCTAGTTTACCTATTATTTTGCGGACGCTTAATATTTGCAAGTGATTGCTCAATATATACGAATGGTAATACTTAATAACTGCGAGCAATGATGATGAATTAAAATGATAGAATTAAGACAAAAAAAAAAAAAAAACAAATATTCTTAATAATAACTCGGAAACCAATTAAGATATATAATTATATTTTATTAACACTACTACTCTTTCTTTCCTTCTTTAAAGTCAAATCGACAATTAAATAAATGGCTTATTAATATAAAAATTCATATAAGTATAAGCAAATAAACTTAATATATAGGTTTGTCACTTCTTGATATCTCAAAATAAGCTGACTTAAATCAATATTAAAAAAAAAATACATATTCTATAAATGCTTATTTAAGAATTTTCTTACTTATCATATAAAATAAATTTCAGGTGTAACTTGTATATGTTATTTCATTTCCATTCAAATGTAATGCCCTACTTTTTAATTTACTATTTTAAACTAATCATATATAACCTATTCTTTAATGTGTTTGGATAAGCAGTTACACATTCACGCATTCGGTAATGTTAACATATATGTTTAAAATGTATACCCAAAAATCACATATATAAAAATATCTTTTTCTTTTGCAACCTTATAGCGAAAGAAAATAAAATACATATATTAATTTTTAATATGCAACAAGATAAAATAAAAATAAAAACATTATAAATGCATATATCTATAGGTTGCTCATTATCATTAACATCTGAAGAACAATTAAAAAAAAAACATTTCAACATTACAATATATAATAAAAAAATAAAAATAAAATAATGAAAAATTTAAGTTTAAAGATTTAAATTATGTTTGTGATATGTTGTGAGATATTGCAAATAACTATAGATAAACAAGTCTTAAATGTTTCTGTATCAAAAAAGAAAATTGCTTTGACCAGTAAATTAAGGTTTACTTTTAATAAGTAAAAGAATAAAATCGGTTAAAGAAAGTTCATATTTACCCGTCTACTTTTTACTTCTTATTAATGTCCTGAATTTGAATTTTCAGACTGCTTTTCTTTGCTCACCAACAACAACAACAAAAAAAAAAAGAAAGTTATTGCAGATACTTTTAAGATAATGCTGAATCAATTGACTTTGCTTGTTTCTTCAATTCTATTATTATTCACTGTTGATTGGCTTCCTTCTACCATTAAAAAAAAAGTTATTATAAGTACTTTGAATAAGTAGGTACCGGTGGATTTGCTTGTCTCTCTTCTTTAAAAAAAATAATTGCTGTCGACACTTTAGATGATTGAGGTAAATCAACAAAAATTTGATTTATGGCTTCAAACTTGGTTCTACATGGCTGTTATAGATTTTCTTTTCCTCCTATTTCCTCTTTTCCATTCATTCGAAGGCAATGAGCTTTTAATAAGCAAGGAACTAGAAACAAAGCATTCCATATAGCTTGTGTGGTTGGCTTCAAAATCTATCATTTTGTTGGTTATTACTGGATACATGACTTCATAGACAGATCAGCGATTTTGACTCATTCTGTATTAATCAGGAAGCAGAAAAAATGGTTTAGCAATGCAGAGGCATAGTATTATGCATAACCAAATATGTTAATATCATTTTTATAATTATTACTAACTTTTAATAAATTCAATCTTGTTCCATTTCTCTCCTCTTCTTTAATATTGCTGGAAATTGCTTTATATAAACGCACATTTCATTTGCTCTTTTTTTCAACTTTCAAAGAGTGAGAAAAAAAAATTAAAGCGTTCACTCTCTTTTAAAAAAAAAAATCCGAGCTTACATTTCTGCTTAAGAATAATAACAAGGAAGGACCGACTGAGTTGAGTCTCAAAATAATAATAATAATTTGAGTGACTCTCACTCTAAAAAAATTAATGACTAATTCATCATCTCTCTAAAAATTTTCTAAGACTGACTGATCATCTCTCTAAAAAAATTTATAACTGACTGATCATCTCTCTAAAAAAATTTATGACTGACTGATTAAAAAAATTGTTTCAATCATTTATATCGCGAATTTCAACCAAAGGAAAAAAAAAAACATCTGGAAATCTTTATCTTAAAAAAAAATCAAAGCTTCACAAGTTTGACTTAAAATTGATCGCTATCGTTATCTACATCAAAGCACCTCTTTTGTAAAGATAATCTTAAGATACAGATAACAACAAAGCTGGCCATCCATAGCCATCAGAAATAAGTGTAAAAGCATCTTTGTGTTTGTACAGATCTATTCATTGTTTCACATGTGTACAATTTTTATCTCCTAATCTAACAATTTTACACCTTTCTGATTTACTCTATTTTAACAAAATGAAAGTTAAATAAATTTAACACATATTATTTAATAAAAAAATATTATATAATAAATCACAAAAAGAACTGCTTATTCATAATAATAAATCTATACATATAAATCTCTGTATGTATAAAAGAATAAAAAAAAAAAATTTTTTTTTAAATAATTGAATACTATATATATCTACATTTGCCTCACCCCCAAACAAAAAAAAAAAATTTTGAATATAAAAAAAAAATTGCTTAGGTCATGAGTGCCATTGGTTTTAGGCTATGTACATTATATGTGCCTTTTACTCCTTCTGACAATTCTAGTACAAATGCATTTTCCCCTTTTCTTTCCTTGAGCATGAATGGCCCTTCATATATATTATAGAACTTTTTGAATGTATGCTTTTGCGGGTCACTATTTTGCATTTGCTGATGAGAATTATTCCCAGGCCTACCTATGTTTGGTTTACTAGGTTTCATGGGATAGTGTCGGCCTAATTGGTTGTTTATAATCCTAATGGTGGAGATCTTATAACTATATCTCTCCTCCATCCTAGAATAACCTTTCATTTTCCTTTCTGCAACTCCCAGGGCATCCAATAGGTCTGCCACTCTCATTGGGGAGTACACATCATCCACTATCATATATATATTCCCAGGCATTCCTATGTTTGGTTTGCCAGGTTTTGTGGGAAATTGTCTGCCTAACTGGTTTGTTCCCATTCTCATATTGGAGACTTTATAGCCATAGCTCTCCTCCTCTCTATGATAACTTTCAGCTATCCTTTTGGTAGCTCCCAATGTCTCAAACTTGTCTGCTACATTTACTGGGGTATATACATCAGCAGCTATCTTTAATTCTAAGAAACTAGCTTTACTGACTACATCTTTCCTGAAGTCAATTTGTTCCTGTACAGTGGCTACCTTTATTTCTAGGTTATGTATCTCACTGTATATATCCTCTTTGGGATTACATTGTTCTTGAATAGCAGCTACCTCATCATTTTCATATGGCTTGATTACAGTCACATAACTCTCTGGCACTATTTCTTGTTCTGGACTGGTCATCTTATTATCAGTTTCTTTACCTAAATCAGTCACTTGATCATTCATTTCTGGTGATGGTTGATCCATCTTATTGTCAAGTCCCGGAGACAGTCCTTTGATAGACTCATGCATTGTTTGGAAGTGCTGATCCAACATCTGGTTTATCTCTCGCCTCATTTGGTTTATGCCCTCTTTCATTTTCTTCATCTCTTGTGATTGATGATCAAATTTCTGATTCATTTCTTTAAACTGTAACATCATTATTTGCAACCACTCTGGTTGGCTTTGCTTCTCTACTTCCATTCCCTCAATAGTTAATTCCTTTTCTGGCTCCATCATAAATTTATAAAATATTTATATTACTTATTTCTGTTTGATTTAGTATATTCTGATTTATTCTGTTCTGATTTATTGTTCTGCTCCCTGATTTCCTATACATCCAGAGTCAAACACCTTTATCTATCCTCATATACCTTAAAATTTTCAACCACTCTTTCTCAGCCATAATTCTCCCCATCAATCTATCTATATCTTTAGTGCCTTTAATTAACTTAACCTCCATCATCACTCTTTTTTCTTTACCTATATATGATTGATAAAGTATGAGGTCATAGTACTATTTAAAACATTTATTTAAGAAAAAGCTATCTCTGTATTGGTGTGTCCTTTTTATGCCATCGTTTATCTAGTTTTTCATGCTTTTATAAAACTTAACTCTCTCTATGCCCTTTTTAATACACTAAGCAAAAAAGATTTACTTATATAACATATGTGCCGAGATTTATAATAGAGTTCACATCTCAAGTTATTCATATACTCATCTATCCTTCTAGAGATCTGACAGATATTGACAGCCAAAAGAATGATTAGCAATTCACAATCATGAGATAGACAAAAGAATTCAATCACTGCACTTAAAGCACACATTGCTCCATGAACACTCAGATGATCACCCCAATTCAATCACTCTAAGCTACTACAACCCATAATAGTTTATTGCAAACACTGTTGCATTTCCCTGCTTGCGTCCAAGTCTTAGGGGCTTTAATTTGTCAAATACTGCCTTGCTTATTTTTAAAGTCTTAGAGGCAACAATTATATATCAGTAAAACAAAATACTGCCTTGCTCTCTCTGGAGTCTTAGAGGCGAAATATTATGTATCAGAAAAATTATGCCTTGCTCTCTCTGGAGTCTTAGAGGCGAAATCATGGCAGGCCTACTGTTAACTGCTTCATGATAAAACAACTGATATTATAATTTGGGTTGGAGCAGTGAATGAGATAAATCAATCACCAGTGGCATGAATACATCACATTCTCAAGGAAATGACAAAAATTCTCCATCCATCATCACAACCGTAACACAACCAACCAAACTCCAACAATCAAATATCCAATCCAACCTCCAAAACCATAAATTTTCTATAACACAAACTTTTCAAACATGAACAAAATTATTATTCCACACTTCAAGGCTATTAATATTTCTATGCTTATTTAATTGATAAGCAAAATATATATAAAAAAAAAAAACAGTGTTATTAACTTTAACACATTATAAGTTGTGATATCATTATATTTTAAAAATTAAAACTAAGCTCTATAATGACTGTATTCATTTATCATCATCAAAAATGCAATAACAGTAATCATCATCATCTAAACATCAGGCCAAAATATTTGTATACACTAATAATAAAAAAAAATTGCACAGAAAAAAAAATATTCTTTTTTTTTTTTTTTTAAACTATACATCTGTCATCATTATATACTACCCATCTCTCAGTATGTGGGGTATTTCAAGCCATTATTTGGCTTATTTCGAGCCCTAGTTGGTGCGCCATTTGTAACAATATTTATCAATTAATATAAATATGTATTTGTAATTATTAAATTAATATAAAAGATATGTATTTGTAACGATAATTTGTAACTATCTTAATATGTCACATTTGTGACCATAATAAATATTTAGATAGGGGAAATTATTAATTATTAGATATATGCCTATCCAATCTGTACCATTTGTAACTATATTAATTCATCATAGCATAGATAAAGAAATTATAGAATCACTGTGCCACTTGAAAATATCAGCATTAAAGATTCTTGGTATTTATTTATATATTGGGGCAGTCATTTGAACAGTAAAACATACTGGACATTGTCATCTAATAAAAATAATATTAAATATAGCAACTGAATAAAAGTACCCACTGTGAGATTCCTGGAGTGCCTTATGCTTATCTCCAATACTAGGTTCTTCTAACAAAGAATCCTTCCTATCCTTCTTTCCAAATATATAAGACCATTCATGGTCATATGCACACACGGGTGCTATTCATGACAACTTATAAAAAATATATTTTATAAAACTAATATTATGAAGTTGGAAAGGGATGATATCACTCTTTATTCAGTTTAGCTAAGTACATGTGTTTTCCCATGAGCGCCACTAGATTGTTTTCAATCTAGATAAGTATCTATTTATAGTGTACTTGAGTTCAAACTCATTCAGTACATATTTATTACACATGACTTGGATGACTATTGAACAAAAATGACATTCTTACATTTTATCTATATTGATAAAATTACAAGATCCCAATATTACCAAAGTTTATACTATAGATCAAAGATTCTTATAGACATTGCTAGCTCATTAGCGTATATTGATGAACAGACATGTATAATCCTATTAATGGCTTCCAAACAAGCATGTGAAGACCATTATTGATATTGATGGCCATTTAACTAGATTATTTATCACAATAAAGGTAATAATGATGATGATGATAATAATATCATAATAATGATAATAATAGTGATATCATAATAATGATTATAATAGTGATGATGATACCAGCCATGGCTTATCAATAAACTCACAACAATAAATTCATCTTTATAAACTTATAGGCATCTATTAAAATTATCATATTTCATACTGGGATTTAATAATACTAATGGTCATGATTGATCATCATGAATCTCTTTGCATAATATTCAATTTTATATAAACCCCTATTTACTAAAATATATTCATTACGCTAAACATTAAATTTAATGATTATAATTTATTAATGATGATTGATGGCGATCATAACTTTTATATAGTATTATTTGAAACATTTTTAACTAATAACATGATATCCATCTTTGATGAGGATGATCTAAATTCATGGACACAACACAATTTTAGCTTTCTATGTTGAACTATAATTATCAAAATTTGGTTATTCTAAAGCATAATCCTTAAATACCTAAATATCAACATTCTAGTTTACCTATTATTTTGCGGACGCTTAATATTTGCAAGTGATTGCTCAATATATACGAATGGTAATACTTAATAACTGCGAGCAATGATGATGAATTAAAATGATAGAATTAAGACAAAAAAAAAAAAAAAAAACACAATATTCTTAATAATAACTCGGAAACTAATTAAGATATATAATTATATTTTATTAACACTACTACTCTTTCTTTCCTTCTTTAATGTCAAATCGACAATTAAATAAATGGATTATTAATACAAAAATTCATATAAGTATAAGCAAATAAACTTAATATATAGGTTTGTCACTTCTTGATATCTCAAAATAAGCTGACTTAAATCAATATTAAAAAAATACATATTCTATAAATGCTTATTTAAGAATTTTCTTACTTATCATATCATAAAATAAATTTCAGGTGTAACTTGTATATGTTATTTCATTTCCATTCAAATGTAATGCCCTACTTTTTAATTTACTATTTTAAACTAATCATATATAACCTATTCTTTAATGTGTTTGGATAAGCAGTTACACATTCACGCATTCGGTAATGTTAACATATATGTTTAAAATGTATACCCAAAAATCACATATATAAAAATATCTTTTTCTTTTGCAACCTTATAGCGAAAGAAAATAAAATACATATATTAATTTTTAATATGCAACAAGATAAAATAAAAATAAAAACATTATAAATGCATATATCTATAGGTTGCTCATTATCATTAACATCTGAAGAACAATTAAAAAAAAAAAACATTTCAACATTACAATATATAATAAAAAAATAAAAAAAAAATAATGAAAAATTTAAGTTTAAAGATTTAAATTATGTTTGTGCTATGTTGTGAGATATTGCAAATAACTATAGATAAACAAGTCTTTAATGTTTCTGTATCAAAAAAGAAAATTGCTTTGACCAGTAAATTAAGGTTTACTTTTAATAAGTAAAAGAATAAAATCGGTTAAAGAAAGTTCATATTTACCCGTCTACTTTTTACTTCTTATTAATGTCCTGAATTTGAATTTTCAGACTGCTTTTCTTTGCTCACCAACAACAACAACAACAAAAAAGAAAGTTATTGCAGATACTTTTAAGATAATGCTGAATCAATTGACTTTGCTTGTTTCTTCAATTCCATTATTATTCACTGTTGATTGGCTTCCTTCTACCATTAAAAAAAAAGTTATTATAAGTACTTTGAATAAGTAGGTACCGGTGGATTTGCTTGTCTCTCTTCTTTAAAAAAAATAATTGCTGTCGACACTTTAGATGATTGAGGTAAATCAACAAAAATTTGATTTATGGCTTCAAACTTGGTTCTACATGGCTGTTATAGATTTTCTTTTCCTCCTATTTCCTCTTTTCCATTCATTCGAAGGCAATGAGCTTTTAATAAGCAAGGAACTAGAAACAAAGCATTCCATATAGCTTGTGTGGTTGGCTTCAAAATCTATCATTTTGTTGGTTATTACTGGATACATGACTTCATAGACAGATCAGTGATTTTGACTCATTCTGTATTAATCAGGAAGTAGAAAAAATGGTTTAGCAATGCAGAGGCATAGTATTATGCATAACCAAATATGTTAATATCATTTTTATAATTATTACTAACTTTTAATAAATTCAATCTTGTTCCATTTCTCTCCTCTTTTTTAATATTGCTGGAAATTGCTTTATATAAACGCACATTTCATTTGCTCTTTTTTTCAACTTTCAAAGAGTGAGAAAAAAAAATTAAAGCGTTCACTCTCTTTTAAAAAAAAAATCCGAGCTTACATTTCTGCTTAAGAATAATAACAAGGAAGGACCGACTGAGTTGAGTCTCAAAATAATAATAATAATTTGAGTGACTCTCACTCTAAAAAAATTAATGACTAATTCATCATCTCTCTAAAAATTTTCTAAGACTGACTGATCATCTCTCTAAAAAAATTTATAACTGACTGATCATCTCTCTAAAAAAATTTATGACTGACTGATTAAAAAAATTGTTTCAATCATTTATATCGCGAATTTCAACCAAAGGAAAAAAAAACATCTGGAAATCTTTATCTTAAAAAAAAAATCAAAGCTTCACAAGTTTGACTTAAAATTAATCGCTATCGTTATCTACATCAAAGCACCTCTTTTGTAAAGATAATCTTAAGATACAGATAACAACAAAGCTGGCCATCCATAGCCATCAGAAATAAGTGTAAAAGCATCTTTGTGTTTGTACAGATCTAATCTAACAATTTTACACCTTTCTGATTTACTCTATTTTAACAAAATGAAAGTTAAATAAATTTAACACATATTATTTAATAAAAAAAATATTATATAATAAATCACAAAAAGAACTGCTTATTCATAATAATAAATCTATACATATAAATCTCTGTATGTATAAAAGAATAAAAAAAAAAATTTTTTTTAAATAATTGAATACTATATATATCTACAATATATATATATATATATAGATGTAATATTGAAATACAAGTATAGTATACATACTCAAGCTAGATATAATTAAAGGGGATTTAAACCCAGACTTTCAAACTCCCTTCAGTCATTCACTCTAATTCAATGTAACCAATACAGATGACCACATAATATGCAAAAGATAAGTGATCTCCAATATGTATATTTTATGCTGAACCAGCAGTCATCAGTTGGTCTGGATCATCATCTCTCACACAGATATATATTCAGTGCTCAGTTTACATTAAGATAGAAAATCTACCACATTTTAATGGACAGGCTTCAATTATTTCCAATCTCCAGCTATTTAGCCATCCATATCACTGAAAATCTGATGATGGAATGCTCAAAGCCCTTGTTGATGCCAATATTATAATCATACCTATGTTGACCTTAAATCAATTTGCCCCCTCATATGTATTACCTTAATATGTTCATTCAAATATATAAAAGAGACATTAGGTAGAATACAGGCTAAATATATAATATTAAAATACAAGTATAGTATATATACTTAAGCTACATGTAATTAAAGGGCATTTGAACCCAGACTTTTAAACTCCTTTCAGTCATATACTCTATCCAATGTAACCAATACACATGACTACATACATGTCAGCAAAAAGGACTTTAAACATTCCATCATCAGATTTTCAGTGATATGGATGGCTGAAGAGTTGAAGAGTAGAGGGAATTGAAGTTTGTCCACTAAAGGATGTAGATTTGTCATCTTAATGTAAACCAAGCACTGATTATATATATATTTGAGAGATGATGATCCAGATCAACTCATGAGTGCTGATTCAGCATGAAATACATATATTGAAATCATTTATCTTTTCCACATATATGTGGTCATCTATATAAATTACATTGGATAGAGTGGCAGATGCAAGGAAGCTTAAAAGTTTGAGTTCAAATCCCCTTTGATTAAATATATCTAGTTATCATAACCTCATTATTGTATGCATTAATAAATAATCGATATATATATATATGTCCACAGATGGCGTCCTACCAAGACTGCCAATCAAGCGTATGTTTTGTTTACACAAACGTCAGAGTAGTTAGTATTCACTATCTCTAACTATAATTCCACTTTCAGATCATGATTTCAAGCTATTTGCTATCGTCAGTGAAAGACAGGAATAAAGAAACTAGATCTGAATACAAACTCTGAGCGTTTATGAAACAATTTCTATTCAGCTTGCAAGCGTGAATTTTTTAGACACGTAATGTCTTCAAACTCAGCATAGCAAACCAGATAGCTACATGGGTCTGATCTCAGTTCAGCATCACCACATAGTAGAAGCCTCTGCAATCTATATCATTGCAAGAAAGACCTCAAAGGTACATTTATGATAAACAAAAATGCAAGTTAAAAAAACTTGCTAACGCTTGTATTTATGTCCACAGATGGCGTCCTACCAAGACTGCCAATCAAGCGTATGTTTTGTTTACACAAACGTCAGAGTAGTTAGTATTCACTATCTCTAACTATAATTCCACTTTCAGATCATGATTTCAAGCTATTTGCTATCGTCAGTGAAAGACAGGAATAAAGAAACTAGATCTGAATACAAACTCTGAGCGTTTATAAAACAATTTCTATTCAGCTTGCAAGCGTGAATTTTTTAGACACGTAATGTCTTCAAACTCAGCATAGCAAACCAGATAGCTACATGGGTCTGATCTCAGTTCAGCATCACCACATAGTAGAAGCCTCTGCAATCTATATCATTGCAAGAAAGACCTCAAAGGTACATTTATGATAAACAAAAATGCAAGTTAAAAAACTTGCTAATGCTTGTATTTATGTCCACAGATGGCGTCCTACCAAGACTGCCAATCAAGCGTATGTTTTGTTTACACAAACGTCAGAGTAGTTAGTATTCACTATCTCTAACTATAATTCCACTTTCAGATCATGATTTCAAGCTATTTGCTATCGTCAGTGAAAGACAGGAATAAAGAAACTAGATCTGAATACAAACTCTGAGCGTTTATGAAACAATTTCTATTCAGCTTGCAAGCGTGAATTTTTTAGACACGTAATGAGTTTGAAGACATTACGTGTCTAAAAAATTCACGCTTGCAAGCTGAATAGAAATTGTTTCATAAACGCTCAGAGTTTGTATTCAGATCTAGTTTCTTTATTCCTGTCTTTCACTGACGATAGCAAATAGCTTGAAATCATGATCTGAAAGTGGAATTATAGTTAGAGATAGTGAATACTAACTACTCTGACGTTTGTGTAAACAAAACATACGCTTGATTGGCAGTCTTGGTAGGACGCCATCTGTGGACAAAAATACAAGCGTTAGCAAGTTTTTTAACTTGCATTTTTGTTTATCATAAATGTACCTTTGAGGTCTTTCTTGCAATGATATCGATTGCAGAGGCTTCTACTATGTGGTGATGCTGAACTGAGATCAGACCCATGTAGCTATCTGGTTTGCTATGCTGAGTTTGAAGACATTACGTGTCTAAAAAATTCACGCTTGCAAGCTGAATAGAAATTGTTTCATAAACGCTCAGAGTTTGTATTCAGATCTAGTTTCTTTATTCCTGTCTTTCACTGACGATAGCAAATAGCTTGAAATCATGATCTGAAAGTGGAATTATAGTTAGAGATAGTGAATACTAACTACTCTGACGTTTGTGTAAACAAAACATACACTTGATTGGCAGTCTTGGTAGGACGCCATCTGTGGACATAAATACAAGCGTTAGCAAGTTTTTTAACTTGCATTTTTGTTTATCATAAATGTACCTTTGAGGTCTTTCTTGCAATGATATAGATTGCAGAGGCTTCTACTATGTGGTGATGCTGAACTGAGATCAGACCCATGTAGCTATCTGGTTTGCTATGCTGAGTTTGAAGACATTACGTGTCTAAAAAATTCACGCTTGCAAGCTGAATAGAAATTGTTTCATAAACGCTCAGAGTTTGTATTCAGATCTAGTTTCTTTATTCCTGTCTTTCACTGACGATAGCAAATAGCTTGAAATCGTGATCTGAAAGTGGAATTATAGTTAGAGATAGTGAATACTAACTACTCTGACGTTTGTGTAAACAAAACATACGCTTGATTGGCAGTCTTGGTAGGACGCCATCTGTGGACATAAATACAAGCGTTAGCAAGTTTTTTAACTTGCATTTTTGTTTATCATAAATGTACCTTTGAGGTCTTTCTTGCAATGATATAGATTGCAGAGGCTTCTACTATGTGGTGATGCTGAACTGAGATCAGACCCATGTAGCTATCTGGTTTGCTATGCTGAGTTTGAAGACATTACATGTCTAAAAAATTCACGCTTGCAAGCTGAATAGAAATTGTTTCATAAACGCTCAGAGTTTGTATTCAGATCTAGTTTCTTTATTCCTGTCTTTCACTGACGATAGCAAATAGCTTGAAATCATGATCTGAAAGTGGAATTATAGTTAGAGATAGTGAATACTAACTACTCTGACGTTTGTGTAAACAAAACATACGCTTGATTGGCAGTCTTGGTAGGACGCCATCTGTGGACATAAATACAAGCGTTAGCAAGTTTTTTAACTTGCATTTTTGTTTATCATATATATATATATATATATATATATGTATATTGCTTGTAAGTTTTATTTGCAATCAGACATAACATTGTAGTCATAAGACATACCAATCAATGATGAGTACCATAATGCACTAAAGCTCATAATGAATACTTTTAAAATATTATTATAGGCAATAGGACTATTTTTGATGTTTTTGTATCCCTGATGGTACATTAAGGTGAGGGAAGGAGTTGAATACAAGAGAGCCCAGGGCTTATGAAAACCTTATCTATAGATGTATTTTTATATTGGACTATTTCCATCATTTAATATGAGTATTGAATGTTTTTAGAAAAATTTAACTTTTATTTAAATATTCCAAATATATTCAATTGTTAGTAATAGCATATCAAAGAAGTTAGTATATGCACAATGTTTTTGGGAGGTATTATTTTCCCCTCTTTGGGTATTGATGGCCTGACCAATGACAGTACTATCATGGATTTGAATCTGGACCCTTAGATTCTTGAGTATTCAATTCTAAGGTAATGCTCTAACTAACAGCCATCCTTCCAAAGGTAACAGTCAGTAGTAATTTTATATACTTATCTATGAGGTTCTTCCTGAATTTTCTACTTTTTTCTAAGAGCAAAGTTGATTAGTGGTTTTAATACATTATGTATAGTCACA